>JACEIK010005031.1:21790-119628 GCA_018107945.1 Datura stramonium | reverse complement strand
GTGTCACGGAGGCAGTGCTCCGCGATGCACTCCGTGACACGTTGCTTGTTATTCTGGAAAAAATTATCCCTAGTATAAATAGAACACTTAGGTTCATTTTAATTATTCTGACTTGGTGGAGCAAGAACGTGGGTTACAGGCCGTTGTGAGGACGAAAATTCTTAGGGTTTTCTCTTTCCCTTTCTTCTTTCTTTCAATTGTTTGCATGATTTCCATTCATTTAATGATGTTCAATCCACAAATGAGTGGCTAAATCCCTTTCTTGCTGAGGTTATGAACTATTGTATTGAAATGTATTATTAAATTACTGGTTTATTTCATCTTTTATTCTATGGTTGTTCTACTTAATTCTTGGACTTCTTACCCTACGTTAATATCGGCCCAATGTTAATGTAAATCAAAAAGTCGGTTTCACCAGAGGGCAAGAAACTGGAAAGTTTGTGAATTAATAGGATATGATCTGTTCTTTGTTTGGGAAAATTGGGAATTGATTTACCTTCGAGGATAGAAATATGCCTGAATGTCGTATTAGTCAAGTGTGGAATGGTTTTGTATGGCTAGAACTTGAATTTCTTCTTATCTGTGAAATGTAGAGGCGGAAGGTTCATGATTCTTAAGGAGTTGATTTCAAATTTGAGTTTTAATCCATAGGCATAAGTTCCGACTAGCAACCGGAGAAAAGATAAACCATGTATATCGATATTTAATTTCTCTACATGTTCTTTGTAGCCTCATGCTCACATTCATAGTTCGAGATTCATTTGTATAAATATTTTACTTTGTTATAAAAATAGTTTCCAAAATACAAAAACTCTTCTTTACACTGCTGTTTTCTTTATTATAGTTGTAGTAAATTAGCACTTGAAAAGGTTTCTCAGTAGTCTGTCCTTGTGGGTTCGACATTCCGGTTCTTTAATAGAGCCACTATATTACTTATGCGACCCGTACACTTGCAGGCTCATCAAATTACACCGTGATAGAATAAGAGTTGTTGACTGTAGTATTTGCATTCAAGAAGTTTCAGGCATACTTTCTTTGAAACAAGGTGATAATCCCATACGGACATGGCTTCCCGAGATATCTAATGGCAAAAAGAGAAGGATGCCAGAAGCACAGTTAGATTCAATGGGGTTCTATTGCTGCAAGAGTTGAGTTCGAGAGGTAAAGGATCGGAAGGGACCGAAAACCAGGTGGCAGATCCTTATCGAGATTGGAAGTGGATGTAGCACTTCGAGATGAGCTTGACATAGATGATGCATTCCCAGAAGCGGCGGGTTTAACTACCTCGCGGGATCTCATCCCATGGTTTGCAGACTTTGTTAATTATCTGGTGAGTGATGTTATACCGGAAACTTATGTTTTCACCAGCGGAAGAATTTCATGTCTGATGTGCGAGTTTTTCTGGGATATGAGCCTTACTTATTCCGCACTTATGTGCGATGGGGTGATTAGAAGATGCGTGCACGAGGTGGAGATGTTGAGCATATTGGAGGCTTGCCACTCATCCCCCTGTTGGGGGTTACCACAGCGGGATTCACTGGCAAGATCCTGCAATGTGGGTACTTTACTGGCCATTCACGGGATGCATATGAGTTTGCAAAGGCATGTGATGCATGCCAAAGGCAGAGGCGTATCAAGGAGCCATGAGCTCCCTCCACTCCCCTCCTTGTCATTGAGTTGTTTGATGTTTGGGGCATTGATTTCGTGGGCCCATTTGTGGCAGGCCTCAAATGGGATGAAGTACCTTTATACTTTTTGCTGTGGACTATGTTTGAAATGGGTGGAAGGATTCATGACTTTCCAAATAATGAAGGAAGAGTGTCACAACATTTTTTAAGTAAGAATATTTTGCCAGATTTGGGACTCCCGAGCTATCATAAGTGATGGGGGTTCGTACTTCTGCAATCGGCTGTTTTGGAATTTACTAGAGAAATATGGGGTGAAACACGAGTGGCAACACCCTATCATCCCACAAATCTAGTGGGCGAGTTGAAGTCTCCAATAGGAAATAAATACCATCTTAGCTAAGGCTTGTAAATGCTAACGGGACAAATTGGTCTAATAAGCTAGATGAAGCTTTATGGGCTTATGGACCGCATTCAAGACTCCTACGGGTATGTATCTATATCAACTTGTATATGGAAAAGCATGTCATCTTAGGTTGAACTTGAGCATAAAGCTATGTGAGCGCTCAAGAAGATGAATTTGAGCGGGAGCGATGCTGCAGACTTGAGGCTTGATCAGTTAAATGAGCTAGATGAATTTCTTTTGAAAACCTATGAGAGTGTTGAAATTTATGTACTAAGGATGAAGATTAGCATGACCGGAAGATTGAGAAGAGAGAGTTTAACATGGGTGATTGGGTGTTTACTATTCAATTCTAGGCTCCAGTTATTTCCTGGCAAGTTGAAGTCCAAATGGTTGGGTCCTTTTCGGAAGTGGTCCAAGTATTCTACCATGGGAAATTGAACTGGAAAACCATGAAGAAAGCGATTTTAAGTGAATGGTCAATGAGTGAAAGCATATTTGGAAGAGAGAAGAAATTAGCTTGTGGATCTTTGGGCTCACGGGTGAAATATGAGTAACCTTGAGGGGACTTGCGTCGTGCCGCGGCGTTAAATAAGGTCTTGCATGGGAGGCAACCCATGGGAGGTATTTTGATGAAGTCTAAGTAATCAAAAATACCGCATCGTCACGTGACGTTAAATCGAGCCTTTGCTTGGAGGCAACCAAATTTGTAGTTTTAATGTAAATATAGTGTTCAGTTGTTGAAGTGTGCATGTCTAAGGCAAAAGAAAACCTGAATGATTCAGCTCAGGTCTGAAATCACGAGTCTCAGAACGGGGCTTTTAAGAAGGCACAAACTCGTTGTTTCTAATCGTTGTTACTATCAGAGTGCCTTGTTTTAGAGTCGAACCAACGGGCACTTAGAACGGACAGTCCTTAGATCAAACGGGTCATGGTGTCGCCCCATTCTAACAAATTCCATGACTTGAAATCCAAGGAAAGAACCTACAGACGCACAGTATAGGTCGTTGTGAAAACAAACGACCCGTGCTATGTGCGTAGGTTCCACAAAATAAGTTTCTAAAATTTTAAATAACGAAGAAGGTATGGGTCGTTGCTCGTCAAATGACCCATTGGATTGATCATGGCCAAAGTTAAGAATTTCCATGCCCGACCCAACTCGCCCAGACCCATCCTATTTAAAACCCCACACACCTGACTTTTGCACACTTGCGTTCAAAATCAAAACAAACACCAACCTTCACTCCCTCTAGATTTGAACAACTCGACAACACCTTTTCCCCCACAAGCGTGGGTTACTTACATTTCTCAACCATTGACCAATAATTCGATTATTTTCTTGTTAAAGTGAGTATTTATTTGGCGTAAAAGCTAACCTTGTTTTGTTGTTCTATCATCATCGTACCTTTAGAATTAAAAATTGCATAGTGGTGTGCTTAAATTTAAAATTACACACTGGAAACTTATGCATTGGGATTTCATACTATGGGAAATTAATGAATGGTAGTTTTGCTGTCGGGAAAATAATTTGCATTAGTGAAGAGTAAAACTTAATATAAAGAGGTGTTATGCAATTTTGATGGGGGTAGAGGGTTAGTAATTCCCACATATTTGATTCAATGCCTAAACTAATGCGATTTTACTAAAGCTTGAAGGGAATAGGATAGGGTGAGGAGCGGTACGCGACCCAATCAGCGACCACGTTGTGTACCTCCACAATGGCTCGTTGATCGAGTGGGTGGGGCTGCCCCGAGGATCCGGTGGCCCGGTCTTTCACAACAATTAATTCCAGCAGTTGTTGGTTCACCTAACTAATCATTGAATTAATCATTATATGAAATACCATACAAGTCTTGCCCCTCCCACAGCATTAAGTCAAACGGGTATTTGTATTGGCTCGTGGAGTTGCTCTGAAGACACCACTTTCGAAGATGATTCAACAGCCATAACAACGGGCCGTTGTTTCCTACAACGGCCCGATAGACGGTCGTCACATTGTTCTCAAACAACGTGATAACTTGTCTTATTTTTATGGATCTAACAATGTGTCTCACAGGTACAATGACTTCACCGATGTCGAAGCAATTGGAATTTGCCGTACGAGGAAATTGCAAAAGGCGGAAGCTTCTTGTGATAAGTCGAGAATCGGAATGGCTTTAGTAGTTTGGAGGTGCACTGCAACATTGAAACCTTTGTGAATCTCACGTTGGTGAACACTAGGGCAAAGTCAAAAGCCCAGGAAGCTGCAGTGGCTACTGCCTCACCTCCCCAATCGATGAGGGAAGTGAAGAGTGGGATTTGATGGTGAAAGCCCTCTACGGATGTGCGAGAGGAGGGCAATGATGATCTTGAGGAGTCGGGGATGATGCGAGGCGAGGTACGTGACAAGAGTCTTTGCTTTGAAGGTCTAACGAGGCGGGTGGGGGACTCACAGACACACTTGATACACCGAAGCAAGGTCTAAGAGATGGTTTCTATAGGGCTTTGGAGATATGTATTATACGAGGGCTCAATCTCAATGAGAATCCAGAACCATGAAGTATTCGGGAAGAGCCAAAGTTGGCGGATCAATGACTTAAAATGAAGTTCGAGCTCAAAAAGGCTCTTCGAGGCTACAACATGTATTGGATGGACAATACTCTGGGAAAATACAACATGGATATGGTGTGTGAGTTCTACGCAAATTACTCTTTTTGCACCTTGGAGAAAAAGGCTCCTTAAAGAATGCCATTAATAGGGCTTTTTGTGTTGGAGCTACTGTCAGGGTAAGAGCTATCCTAGTTGACATATCGGAGAGGACCATCACCGGAGTCTTGATGGGCGGTGATTATACAGTGCCGATCAAAACTATTGAATATGATTACTAAATGGAGGAAATGAACGGGATCAAAAAGTTGAGCGAGGATAAAGTGTTGCACTTTCAGTGGATGGACAATTTATTCTTGAAGATAAGGAGGGAGGCGGGGGAATGGGTCACAAGTAGAAAACCGATCTACAAGGCTTCCTTGAATTTTCGGAGCTAGAAATTCATGGTGGTCCATCATTCGACATCGCCTTGCCTACGGTGAATGATAATGTTTTGAGCGTAGATAGGGCAATGTCACGACCGAGAGAGCACACCCGGATCGTAGAAACGGGACAAGAAAACTCCAAGAGGCTCAAGTCGACCCATGGCATAATCATCGCTTACACTTAACATAGAAACATCTAACATCATGAGCAGTGGAAGAATATAACAAGAATCTAATATGATCCATAAGAACAATTTGACAACACTTAGACACATAGTTGTTTGTCTGAACAAGTTCGAAAGCCTTCTCTCTTAAGCGATGAGTTGGCAGGACAAGCCCCCAACTAACTCCCAAAGTCACAGAAAAGCTGGAACATAATAAAAACGGAATATAATTCACGTCCTCGGAAGATGAGGACTCTGCCACTAGCAATTGGGAGAGGAAGGAGCAGGAATCTAGCCAATGGCTAAACACGGAGACCTGAATCTATATCCTTGAAATGATATAACACAGAGAGGCATGCGGTCGGTACTTGGAATGTAGCAAGAGCATGAATAAATAACTCGCTAAGCATAAGTAAACAAAGCGGGGAGTACCATAAATCACGAGGATTAGTAACACAACCAAAATGAGTACAACAACTTTGGTATGAGATCCACATATTCATATTGACTTAATCATATTATAAGGACATGCATTATTATAAGTTTAATGATGCACAAAAGTAGTAATCATAACAATACGGATGCAATGCGAGGCAGATATCATGAGGGTCCACACATTTGTCTAAAGGAGCAAAACTCTAATATAGCCAGTCACTAACTAGCCAGGATGTTAGTCCCAACTAACTAGGGAAGTACTCTTGCTAATGAGAATCCTGACTGACTAGGGAAAGATTCTTACTAACGAGAATACCGACTGACTAGGAATCATTCTTGCTAACGAGAATCCCATTGACTAGGGAATCATTCTTGCTAATGAGAATCCCGACCCCAACTAACGGTAACCTAAATTGCAGCGGCTATTCAGAGACAAGGGCGTTTATTGATTTTCATCATACAACATTCTCATCAACAGGATAGGGGCTACTTTCTATTAACACATCAAGCCCAATAGATTTGAAATATCATTTCCATGCATTATCATCATAATTCACCTCGTCATGGAGTCAATGGAAGTAGCTATCTCGAAGCATCTTACGCTAACAGCATTCTACGAATAACATTATGCATATACTATCATGACATTCCGAATTACAAGTTCATCTCATTTGACATGTAATATCAGATCGTACATGGTTAATAAATACAACTCATACTCTATCAAATACATGACTTCATTTATTCCAGGTCTACAACATTCCACACAATTGTCATAATCACTCCTTGTGAACTCTTTAGCCAGCACGGCGTTTTAGATTCCAAGATTTTTATAAAAGCAATTTTAATAGGAAAATAATATAGAATCCGCCCGGGCTTCATGGTTCCAGCAATGGAGACACTTAATTTTGTCATGCCTAATCAATTAAATCTAGAACATGGTGATGGCACGGGGGGGAGTTAATTGTTGATCTATGTAACTCCTATTCAATCAACATGATCATCAATATCATAATCAAGTCATTAGGGTTAATTATGCAATATTTCCACTTCCATCATAATCATGATTTCCCTACGGTAATCAAAGGAGAAATGAGCAATTCCCATTCAAACTTAAATCGGAGTTAGGAAGAGACATACTACACATACCCAACCTATATTTTCACAATTTCTTCATATTATTGCATGGCCGAAAATTAATAAATTTAATAAGCAACACCCATTCATTACTCAAGACAATTTATGAATAACATGTTATCCTAATGCATTCCCAACATATGATCCATATTCCAAGCAATCCATCAATTAACATCCCAAATAAATTCCATAATTACGGTAAATATTTGCATTTATGAAAAGAATGATATTACCCATTATTCAAACCCTAGATCATGATATTCTACATAAATTAAATCGAATTCTTACTGAAAAATTTTGGGGCACAGGATGGAAGAATATCCTTGTTGAAGTCCCGCATACCTGGTAGACGAAAATCCCGTTCGAAATCTTCCTTGAAGCCAAAGAAGAACACCTTGGTGAAACACTGATTTTTGAGAAGAGGAAGAAACAGTTGAGGAAGAATGAGGATTTGAGTCTAGAGAACCACATAAAAACGTCCCCAAAACATACCCAAAAACATCTTCAAACTCTGGGAGCGTGGTTTTACCAAACTGCCTTTGAGAAAATCTAAAAAATTCCCGAGCGATGCCACGACTCACTTCAGCGTCGTTGTCCTACCCAATGAATCGTAGGTCCACTCGTCGGGTATGTGGAAATTATTGATCCTTAAGGCCACGTCCAATGTAACTAAATGCCGCATTCTTCCTGCCCTTTCGTTAAAGTACCACTAGAAATTTCTTTAAAAACCGAAGCTTCTCCCTCTAACGACGGCGACGAATTCGTTGCCAGGAAGAACGACTATTACGGTCATCCGCGTTTCCACTAGCGACTCACCCCTCTCTTGGCTTTGCTCCCCCACGAGCTAGACCACGACTTCGATGGGTCACCTAGATGTCGTTCCCTGACTCATTCTGCAGCAAATTTCTACTGACTTTTTCTGCTGAACTTCTTCTAATTCTGGGCGATATCTAGGACACTCGAGGAGTGTTCACCATGTGGTGGTGGAATGCATTATGTTTGAGCCCTGCTTTGATCATTCCCCGGATTATTGCCACGAGGGCCCAGGGACGGGCGGTCAAAGAGACACACTACACTCCGTTCCCGACTTGATCTATCAGCTATGCATGGAGTTGGGTTCCTGTCTTCCCAGATATCGATCATATGATTACAAACATTAAGGAGATAGATATAGAATTGATTAAAGATGACCTAAATCGGTGGCCGGGATCGGAATTACATTTGGTGGACACGGATTAGTGAGTACAGAGAAAGTGAGCGGTGACACTTTCGGCCAGGTTGAGCAGACCATGGGCTTTCCTTCCACTCGAGACGATGATGCCATAGAGACCACTTCTATTCCATTAGGAAGCACATCCCAATCCATTCCCAGCTGGATACTTGTTCCCGAGAGAGAGTGACATGAGAAAAATGGCCAAAGAGGCCCGACAAATGCGAGTGCAAGATTGACATTTTGCTAGAGCAAGTTAATTTTGTGGGTTAAAAATAGAAGATGCAGCACGGGGTTACATGCAAATGGATGGTTTTAGGTATGCCTCAACTTGATTCCGATTTGATGCTCGGGCCGAGTTGGGACACAATGGAGAAATTGCCGACGTTGAGAGCCTCAATGCTAGAGTTGTCATCCAAACTTACTCCACTTTTACCACATGAGGAGCTTTGTCGATGATAGATGAGGACTTGGATGTAGAGATTCCTCGGTTCTTTGACCTTGGTAGGCTCAGTGTGAAAAGGCAAAAGAAGCGAGTCGAGGGGTAGAGGATGAGGAAGAAGAAAATGAAATAAGGAGAAGCGGGCATTGAAAAGTTTGCCCTTAAGAAATCGACACATAGCCGTGCGCATTAGAGAGGAGTTAATGGAGCGGGTTAAAGGTGCAGTGGCTCAGTATGCGGGATATTGCGTGAGAAGAGTGGGTGCCTGATTAATTCTCTTTGTGCGGGCAGGTTTCGGGAGAATGTACATGCCATAGTGATGTTACTTCTACAGTGGAATCATGACTGGAACTCATTCTTTGAGGATTCTAGGGGTTGCATGCATGGCCTCGAGTGACCCAGACCTTTGGTGTCTAAGGATTCCCGGTACGTCCTATTCTCATGTTTTATTTTTTGAATGTGTCGAGGACACCGCATGATTTTTTATGGGGGTGAGGGTAGTACTTGATTTTGATTTTTGGAATATAACTCGAGGTTTTTCTTGCTCGATATCTTTTCCCTTGGGTGTTCTTTATCTAGTAGAACCGGCATGTTTAGGATTATTGTTTTGTTGGTTAAGCTTTGGAAGAAAATAGGAGGCGTAAACTGGAGTCAAACAAAGCATGTGATGAACTGATTTTATGATGTATGTGGAAATGACACCCCTCCTAAATGCTTTTGTGTGAAGATCTTTGTATGGCATCATAGGTATAGCTAGGATAGCTAATGTCAGCAACGTGAATGAACCTGATGGTTAGACGTGGCGTTTGTGTAATCAAGTGCTTGTGTGAGCAAGGTTCAATAGCTAATTACTGCCGGTGTGTGTAAATCTAAATTTTCTCAGTCGGTCATATCAAAGGTATAGGACGAGAAATTAGGAAAGGATCATAGGTCATTTTTGATGAATAATACACTTTATCCTTAAAAGACCTAAATGGAAATAAATATCCCTTGATCCAATTTTGAACCAAAATTGATCCTTCTTTTGTTAAAACCAATTCACTTTCCTGTTTGATTATAATGAACTTGTTTTAGCCACAGTCCCTCCATTAACACTGAACCTCAACTCGAACCAAATCTAAGTTGAGGGTAGCTATCATAGGGGTGAATAAGAAGAGTAGGGTGGAATGAAATTGAGTAATGAAAATAAAAGAGCGAGGTGCGGTGTGCATAATAAAAAATTTGTTAAAGAAAAAGAGCAAACGAAATTTTTGAAAGTAATGAATACTTGAAGAAGGAATCACCACACTCGTAGTTGCAAAAGAAAGTAAAAGAAGAAGAAAGCAAAGGAAAAAGGGAGAGAAGTGAAAAAGAGGTTAAGTGGCCAAAGCTAGTGTAGTGCCAAAGAGGGTTAAATTACTATTCCTATATTTACCATATCAACCTCGAGCCTACATTACAAAATTTGAAAAAGTCTTATAGTGATCCTAGTTCAACCATATAAAACTGAGGTATTGAAAGTAATGGTAAGCTTATGAGTGCTTTGTGTCGCACAATTAGAATTTCTTGGTGAGCGTGGTGAGTTATTTCCGGAGTGCCAAGATAAGCATTGGCATGGTCATGTATATATATGTGCCTGTGGGACTTCTTGTGGTGAGGGTGCGTGATTACATGGGTTTTGATTTCTGGCTGTCTAGGGGAAGTGTCAGTTGTGTGTGCTTTGTTCTGTAGTGATAATATGGTGCCATCCTTTGATCCTATTGTGTCATGTTGAGAAGTCTTTGAAATTTGTCTGCAAGATTCTGTTTTAACTCGATAGGAGGGAGGTTGATTGAGTGAACATTTTGTATGTTTATGAATTTGGACCACTATGCATCTCCTAGGTTTCCTCTAGTTAAGAGTCGCCATGGGTTGATTTTATTTTGTTTACCCGAGGACGTGACACAAACATGCTAAGTTCAGGGTGTTGATGTGCTTTGAATTTACGGCACTAGCGATGCATAAAACTCTTTGAATGTGCATGACTTTAGAGGTACATTTATGTGGATATGACGTTTTTGGTAATTTTTGCAGGTAAAATGGGCCGTGGGAATAAAAGTTGCGAAAGGGACATAACACGAGAGAAAAATGCCTCGAGATGAGATGAACTATGGACCGTTGGTCCTTACCATGAGCCATCCTAGTCGGCGTTGCATGTAATTCATAAGTTGTTAAGCAGAGTGCCCTGGCAACGACTGAAACCCACGGATCAGACTAACACAACGGACCCATTCCTGATCGACCGTAGGAAGATCTAAGAATGTCAAACTGAATTCTCATATAAAGGATGGTTCCTGGTCGTGTGAACTTAAAATGGACCACCTTGTTCGATTAGGTGGAAAGAATCGGAGAATAATGACCAAGAGCGGGCTGCATCTAATGGACGAATGGGACGGGCCGTACCTTCTAGGGCGGGTCGTTAGTGCCTCGTACCTCTAGGTTCGAGAAACAATGATCGAGGCCGAGGAAACAACAAGGCGGACCAATGGCTTGTAGGATCTCACGATGAGCCATTTTTTGAGGCCGGATACGAAAGGAAACAAGTCGGAGGGAAACAGCCCAGCTGGGAATAACAGACACTCTAACGATACGTTGAAGCTACCAACGGACCATGGTACACACTTGACACCAAAATCCTAGTTGATTTAGAAAAGGATTTGTTTTATGTCTACAAATAATTTGTTTAGGTTTGTTTACGAGTTATGCAATTTCTGACTTTGAACGGTATTTTGGGGTATTATTGACTTCCATCAAGTTTAAGAAATTGAAGTTTATAATTTTGTTCTTGAATTTGGAGGATTAAAACAACCTTGGATTTGTGTTATTTGATTTTGGTGATATATTCAATTCATTAACTTTTCTTCTACGAATCTTTGTAAGTTGCAATTACGATTTCTTCTATATTTTGTGATTGTGATCATACAAACATGAGTAGCTAAACCTATAACTAGGGTTGTGGGAACGATGATGAATTACCATACATAGGTAAAATACTTGCGGTGTGGACGGGGTTTATGCATGCATTGTTTTCCTTCATTTTAATTGCTTTTAACGGTTGCAAGACGTTGGAAATTGCCTTATTCTTACTCTTTGGGTCAAGGGAGTAATGAATATGAAAAGGGTAACAATGAAGATTTGAGGCTATCAACCCTCATCCTAGCCAAGCTTGACCTTGTCTGAGAATAGCTAATCGATATTAAAGGTAAAGTTAATTAAGCATACACTCATGTCTGTTAGATAGGGGACCAACCATTTAGGTGAATTTAACTTTACCAATATTGCATACTTTAAATGCCGAGAATAGATCACTAGTATAAAAGCCTTGTGGTTATGAAGTCATGGGGGAACCACGATCCTAGTCACTTTGTTAATTGAATATAACCGAAATTGACTTAATCATCTGCTAGTCTCTACTTTTTTGTTTATTATTTTAGCTTTCAAATCTTCCCCTAGGAAATAAGTAAGCCGATAGTACTAGCTAAATGCATTAACTAAGTTCTCGTCATATTCCTTGTGGGATTTGATCAACCACCGGTTGGGTTCTATATTTGTTTGTCCCATTTGCTTTATATCTCATTTACGAGGTGTAATTTGGGAGACATCAGAGGGATATACCCTTCAACCATGTTTATTTGAAATACAAGTAGGCATAACCACCGTTTCATGTTTCTCTTAACGTGACCATAGGGATATAGGCGTCGGGGTTCATGAGATAGTTCTTGGATGCTGGGAGAGTGGCAAGGAATGGGATAGTAACTTGTAACTAGAAACCATATGAAGATTCGTTCTAGTGTAATCACATCTTGAAAACTCAACTTGAAACTAAAAAGTGCCCTTTCCTAGATTTCATCATCATATGAAGTAAAACCAAGTTTGCAACAACTTTAGTTAATTTTATATTTAAAGTTTTTAGTAGTTAATTATCCAAATATTCCCCTTTTCAAGCCCATTTTTGATAGAATAGTGAAATTAAGAAGTAACCTTAAACGATTGAGATGGAAAGTCTCTCGAGGATCAATAATCGAGACTTCCAATCTATAAGCCACTTGTGACCATTACATGACGTATCTTAAGCTCAAATAGTAGTTCATCACTTAGCTCAAATCAATTCGACTAACTAATAATTGAAACATTAATTAAATTCATATTTATTGAGCTTAATAAATAATTTAAATATATTAATCCATAATATTTATTTTAATTTGAACTAATATATCTTGAATTTAACATAATATGAATTTATTGTGAACTTGAATTTAATAAAATTTTATTAACCACAAATGCCCTAAACTTCAAGATTTGTCGAAGTGTGCGAACTTTTATAGACTAGACTTGAAGTACTAGCAAACTCATTTAATTGCACTCCTTGTTCACGAGTATCAAAGTTTATTATGGATCAATAAAATTCAAATTAAATATGAATGCCTAATTCTTGAATTAAATATTTATTTAATAATTTCAATAGTAATCTTAGTTCCTGCAAGATGGATGTGTTGACTTTTTATTATATGTCTCTTGCACGATTAGGATTGTTAACAGCAATCCTTTGTCCACTTTCCTTCTAGTAGTATTTTTTGTCCTTCAGGAAACTTCCTTACACATCAACATTTAGATGGATTAGGATGGTTAATATGCTTTGTCCAATTTCTTTTCTGAAGGGCACTTTGCGCCTGTCGTCTTTCAATTAGACTAGGATATAATTTGTTCAATTCTTTTAGACTTAATTGTCGTTTTGAATTCTATCAAATTAACAGACACCCTTTTAATCTATAAGCCAAACAGCTCTTCATTATTTTGTCACTAATCATGAGTTGCAAGTCATGATGAGGAGTATAATACAAGGTAATTTTCTATTTTTTTTTTTATTTTTATTTTCATCACTTTCTTTACAACTGTACGCTTGTTCATATCTTATTGTAGCAATACAAAAATTAATATATATTTAATTTTTTAAATTAGACTTCAAGATCTACAATATACCATTTCAAATTAAACTCCTCCAATATTTTTTATATCAATTTTTTGAAATTAGCTTAAACTTTTTCATGCACAAAGAAGCATCTTTTACAGCTTAGCACGTCTATGGTAGAAAATTCATAACTTTGAAAACATGATCTGAATTGAAAACAGTTTAAAAACCTGCCCAAGCTTCAGAATTCATAAATATAAAAAAAATAAAAAATTTTATAATTCAATTCCTTCAATATTATTTTTCCTATAATTTTTTTGAGAAGTTAGATTAAACTTTTGTCATGTGTTTGTCCCAGTTTTCATGACTTAGTATATACAGTAGGAAATTCATATTTTATTATAGAAATATTAAAATCATAATCCCTTTAATTTTTACGCAGTAGACTCAACATCTACAACATAGATAAATTTCAGAATTAAACTGTAAATATTATTTTATATAATTTTTGAAGTTAGCTTAAAATTTATCATCTTTGAAAGTTTTAGATTTGTGTGATTTCACCAAATAATTTATATCTTGATATTGAAATGTCGGAATCGAGAAGAGTTTTGATTGCTAGAAATCATACTTCAGTTTTATTCTCACAAGATCTTGTTTGAATTCTAACGGAGTTGGTTTAGACTAAGTTTTGAACTCAACTTCCGAATCTGAAATGTCTTGACAAGTAACACTCTTTTTCTATTTTTGTTATTTGTATTTCTCTCTCTTCTTTTAAGGAAAAGATATTTACTCATTCTGGCAAGACATTGCTGAATAAAAGTGACTGGCTGTTTTAAGGCGAGGCTGCTGCCCTAGGTTAAAGTGTTGCATCGTTCGAGGCAAAGACTTTCACGCCATCTAAGATAGACTTTACATGATTTACAATCCCGAGTCAAAGACTTCATTTTGCTCAAGGTGAAGATTACCCACCATCTTAGACAAGGCATCCATTATGCAGAGCCAAGGCTTTACCTTTAAATACGAAAGACTTACTTTGCTCCACGGTAGACTTTCACATCATTTAAGCCAAAGACTTTACACCTTTTGAGCCAAAGACTTTACACCTTTTGAGCCAAAGACTTTACACCTTTTGAGCCAAAGACTTTACACCGTCTGAGGCAGAGACTTTACCTGATCCATGACAAAGATTTTTACACTTTCTAAAGCCATAAAAGACTTTTCACATTTGCCCAAGCGAAGGTGCATCGTGCGAGCTAAAGCGTCACATTTTACGAGTTAAAAAGACTTTACATCATCTAAGGTAGAGACTTCACTTGGTCCACTGATAAGACTTTGCTCCATCTGAACAAGACTTTACATTAGGGCTGGACATAAATACCGAAAAATTAAAAAATCGGATCGAACCAAATTATTCTCTTTTTGGTTTTTGGGTTCTTAGGTTCATTGGTTCGATTTCATTTTTATTTTTCCAAAAGTTTTGTGTTTGATTTGGATTTAGGTTTGAGTTCCCGGTTATTCGATTCTTTGATTCAATCAAACTTTTATTACATAGGTTCCCATTATAGATTCAGTGGGGTTGTTACTTGTTCTTTCTTGTTGTTGTGGGTTTTTAATGAGCGTGGTGATATCATGGGAGAGCCACTCGAGTGTTATGAAATAGGGCATTTTTGGGCTGTTTTTCTGGGGAGATGCGGTGGTAGGTATAAAATATCAATGGTGATACAATGGAGGGTGGTTCTCTGGTGAAAATAAGGAGGAGAGGAGTTTGTCCATTGAAACCAATGCCAACGTCAACTCCAAATTAAAGCCGTAAACTCTATTTTTGCTCTGTATTCCTTTCCTCGTGTAATCGTGCTCTCTGTTCTTAGTCTTGTGTATATGCTCCTACTTCGTAGACCCTTTTTTAGAAAATTTTTCAAGACTTCTTCCCCGTGTATGAGATCCCCAATCAATCCCTCCATCAAAGCTCACTCTCTTTCTATATTTGTGCAGAACCGAGGATCCCTCCAAACTCACTCACAATCCTTCTCCGCATTTATATTTATTTTTCTCCAACGAATCTCTCTATCTTAGGCAATATCCTTCACTAGATTCTTTAGAAAAGTATTTGATGATTTGTGTTTATAATTTCTCTAAAAAGAAATTGTATTTCTTGAATGAACCCTTGTATGTGGTCTTATGAATCTCTAGTTAAAAGTGAAAAAAACTATTTTACAAAAAGTCATTAAAACCAAAACTAGGTGTGAAAATCAAATCGAATCAGACCAAAATTTTAAAAAATCAAACTAAAGCAAATGTCCACCTATGCTTTACATTGCTTAAGGCAAGGAATTTGCTGTCTAAGCCAAAGGCGCCACATTATACGAGCCAAAGACTTACACCAACTAGGACAAAGATATTACATGGTCTGCATCAAAGACTTTACAATGTCTGATCCAAAGACTTTACATTGCCCAAGGCAAAGATCTTATCCTATACGAGCTAAAACGTCAGATCATTGAGCGGGATAGCACATCGTTTAAAAGATATTGCCTAGTCTATCCAAAAACTTTACATTGTTTAAGGAGAGGCTTATACGATCCATGCTAAAAAAACTGATCATACAATATTTGGTGCGAACCACGATTATTGGATTACCGAATTAAGTCATTATAAATACCCTTTTTTTAGTGTTTGAATTATGATTTACTTTAGAATTTAGTATCTTCTCCTCCAATTCACAATGCCTCTGTAATATGGGATCATAAGGACAACAAATGAGAACAAGATTATTTATTGACACACCATGGTTGGCCCCATAAGCTGCTCTGGCTGTTTTGGGAATCTATCTTATTTGGGTAGATTGGACTCCTTGAATACAATAGTTGTTCGCTCGAATGTGATTACTTCATCCTCTAATCATTGTACAGAATATTGTAAGTTCTTACCATGCTTGAGATGATGAATGAGTGAATGAAGAGACTAATTGGAGTGATACTTTCATACTTGATGATGAAGTTTCGCACCATTACTAGTTATTAAGTGGGCTAAGAATAACACAGTGCCAAGGTTTTTAAGGCTGCAAAAGTTTATGATGTTGTATATGATTCACCTTTTACTTATAATGCGTAATACAAAAATATGCCCAAAGCCTTTTGTGGCTTGTCGTCCTCTTACAAATGCATTACTTACCTCAACTAGAGAGATATCTATATCACTTTGGGATTTAAACACAATTGGAAGTTTATTCATAGTGGGAAGTCTTTATGAAGGTCATGCAAATGTTGCGAACTTATAGGCATATGACGGGGAAAAAGGTTCCTCCACTCAAGCTTGCTTGACCATTTGTTTGATCTTCCTTCCGTTGTTCGCGGAAGGCTAACAATAACTCAAATGTCCTTCTGAGAATGTGGATAGTATTTTTGGTGTAAATCTGCAAAGATGCAGAACAACCTCCCGAAAGAAAAGAAGTCTTCTCATCTCAAGTCGTTGTATAATCCAATAGGTTAATTGATAAGGATGTTAGTTGGTTGACTGTTGAAGAAGCCTTATTCCATAAGTTAGGAGTTAAGGTTAGGAGGATGAAACATATAAACTGCCTTCTTATCTTGTTGGTTATGTATATTTGTTATTCCTACAAAAGAAGGTAACTTCATTTTGTCTTGGCATTCAAATCTCATGTCATTTGGCATGAAGACAAAGAGTTAACATATGGTCCTAGTCTTATCTAGCATTACAAGGGTTTAAAACACAATTTCAAAGTACCTGTAACTTGATTTTACCGAGCTTGTACCTCGATTTGTCTGATGTATATTTGGTTGGCCAATTGCTAGACTCATTATCCATTAACAAATGGTCCAGCTGATCCCTTTATAGCCTTATATTCTGGTGAGGATGCTACTAGGAATTTTGAGAAAGAGGTAGAAAGGAAGGCGTATTCATGAAGGAGGAAGTGTCGTTTAGGATGCAACAATGGTCAATAGGCCTCATCTTTATCACTACCGTGATGATGATAATGAAAAGGAGTTTAAATCAATTACTTTGTAATTATTTGCTCCAACTATCTTCCTTTGAGGAATGGAATATCTTTATTATTGAGCCTTATAATCCTCATAGATTAGTCGCCAAATTGGCTTTTTTCCAAGATCTTTGCCAGTCGGTTGGCCCATGATTTTTACGAGGCTTCATTAGAAGATGGATTAAATTATAATTTGTGTGTTAACTAAATCCAAGACAAGGGCAATATTTTCTCCTAGTGAGTCTAATATGAAGAAATTTTTTTCACTAAATAATATATCTTGGTGGGAAAAGGTGCATGGAAACTTTCTTAAAAATCATATGCAATTCTTGGTGAATTTCATTGGACTATTCTTGATGCCCTTCAAGAACACAACGAGGAGGTCTTAGTTATGAGCAAGCCTCTTGTTTTCGTCTAAGGTAGTTATTCCACACCAGAGCACAAACGCCTCCATGCGAAGAAGCTCCAAAAGAAATATGTATGCTCGGTTTCATCAAGCTTCTAATAGCGACCATCTCAGGACGAGCAGTAGCGGTCATGAAGATCATTGTTGGAAGAAAGTGAAACCATCTTTAGACGATCCAAGAGATACTAATTTGCATGCTGTGGAGATTTCTAATAAAAATGGTAGTTCTTCAAGGATTTTGACGGTTATTAAAGAGGTAATGATTTAAACTTCTTTATTATCCTATGGTACACGAATGACTTCACTAACTATTTATCATTCTTATGCAGCCAAAAAATGTCAACATTTTGGAGATTTCCCACCAAAGTAAGCCACAAGACAATAGTGAATCTGTAGTGGGCCCAAACTCAAAATAATCACTAGCAATATCTAATTAAGGGCAGAGGCCACTTCTATTCCTCATGGACAAATGAAAATAAAAGAAGAATCCAACTCCTATAAACAACCAACAACAACCATGTTTCTTTTAGTGGAGGAAAGATTGTTTTGAATCTTTGAAAGAATTTCATTTTAGAAGCTTGGACCAAGATCTGAGATAATCTTTCTGGCCTAACTACAAATTTTTCTTCTTATCTTAAAAGATCAGGTCTAAGTTATTCTCAAGGATATGGATGGAAAGGGTGGATATATATCCTTTGAAGATCTTATTGGAGTCTTTCTTTGAGCTTGCCACTTTCTATAACCAGGCAAGATAGGCCCTTGCCAGTATGGTTGCAGAAGTTGAGAAGTCAAAGTCGCTTTTAAAAGCCAAGGAGCATAATCTTGTCTTAGGTGGAAAGAGTGAGAAATCCATAGAACTATATGCTGCCCACCAATCTCTTAAGCAAGCGAAGAAGAAAGTAAAGGAGTTGAAAGGACTCCAGAGCTACAGAGGGTGAAATCCAGTCTAAGTTCTCAGTCAATGAGTAGTACTATAGATGGCGATGCTTCCTTGGTGTGAATGCATAAGGCGACATGGAAGAAAAAAGATGAGGCTTAGAGGCCGCCAGCGCCAGATTTAGGTAATAATAAGCTATGTTTAGATTGTACAGAAATATTTTGTTTGAACTTTCTTCTCTTTCCCTTTTTTCTTTGTGGCATTTGGTTAATTAGTTGATGTTCTTAACAACAATAACAATTCATACATTTTCTCTATGTTGAACATTTTCTTCGATACTTGAGAATTATTTACTTATTTTGATAAATTGATATTTCTGCATTAAGCTTCGACTTTCTTATAATATGATTATTTATTAGCTTTGTGTCAAATTATATTACGATGGTAGGAGCTCTTTCTTCCCTTGCATTTAAACATTCCCTAAGGTGGAATACTCATATGAGAGAAGATTTTATTACTCCATCCAAAGTGAGAATTTTTGCTCTATCATGTTAAAAATGAAAGTTCAGCTCCTTTAGATGACAAATTCATTATCCGGTGATTACAAATCCTCCAATTTGAGAAAGTATACGGTTGACAGGCCATAATACCCAACAAAAAGTCAAGGCCAGTATCCACTTTGAGATTTTATTGACCCAAACTATCTAGAAATTCTCAAATCTAATTTGTAAGTTGAGATTCTATTCAAATTGAGTTAAGCGAGTATAACTAAAACTAATCCAACGTCAATGCTTGAGGTTGATTAATAATGAAAAAATAAAAAGTGTCTCCCAAATTGGGGTTGATCAGCTAGCTAACTCAAATGAGCTAATTGAAAATGGGCTTATGGTGAATATCAAGAAATCAACTTAAGAAATCAATGAGTCTTTCAAACATTAACGGTGTCAATCTATGTAATTTTTGGTCAAATTGAAGAGAACTCCATATACCGATTGCATGTTGCAAAATTTCGTCTAATGTCGAGTGAATTCATTAATCAAGGATTAGAGCCTTGAGTTATTATTATTTAGTGCTAGCTAACCTAAATTGGATATTTCCAAGAATTAAAAAGGTAATTAGGAAGATATTGAATGACTTTCATCACCAATCACACTTTGATTACAAATCCCAAAACAATCCAAATATTATTAAGCTGATCAATTTTACCCAATTGAGATTATTAAGGTTCACAACCTATTGGGTTCATAACCCTAAAATTTGGGTTTAGTTACCCATAGAAAGAGAATAAGAATAAAGCAAGTAATTGAACATTCTTATCAATAGAATCATAAATGAGAGAAGAAAACGATTATTAGCTTGATCTTCAAATCTTCAATTACAAATTCAATAGAAAAACTAGCTAGATTATCTACTTCTCTATCAAGAATTCTATCTATCCAACTATCTATATAAAGCAAGGAAAAATGCTATTTATACTAGGCCTCTAAAATCCAATTTCATTTAAATTTGGAGGTCCCAAGTATGTAAGGCAATTTGTCCTTTGGAAGGACCGTCTTTCGTCTGTCACCACATTTGTCTTCTGCCCCTGGCTGACTATCCTTTGATATGCGGACCATATTCTAAAAGATGATCATCCTTTGCTTCATCCATTGACTCGCAGACTTTTTCAGCTTTGAATCATCTTTTGGATGGAAAACCGTCTTTTGAAAAGATGATCCATCCTTTGACTCATTAGTTGCCAACCATATGGGAGTGGTTACTGGATCACAAGGCTACCTCTTGATTAATGGATGTACAAGACATCTATTAAAGGGACAGTCCCATCTTTTCTCTGTTTATTGACAAATTGATGACTTTAATGCGTCCTTTCTTTATTTTATTTAGGTTCCTGAAACATAGTATAATTGAGTTGGTTTTGACTTAAATTAGTATTTAAAGGCATGCAAAACTCTATGCAATAAAGTAAAGATGTGTGGCAAACTCCCGACACATCATCCAACTTAAGGTACAAAGGGAAAAGCTTGTCTACCTTAAGGCCCAGAGACTCATTTGGGAGCCCTCTGGTTGTAGACTTTGAGGATCGGTGGCGCAGCTTGCATTTTTGTCTTACTTTGATGACTTCAACTTTTAGACTTAGAAAATTTGAAGAATTCAACTTGCAGACTTTGTGAATTTGATTAATTTAAAAAAACTTAACATATGTGAAGACTTCAACTAGGAGCTTATGAATTTGAGAACATTAACTTGAAGATTTTAGGATTTATAGGCTTTAACTTAAAGCGTGGTTGATTTAAGGCTTTGGCAGATACGTAGAAACTTTATTAAGAGATTATCATCATGTAATTGGAGAAACCTAGGTGCCCTGGAGATTTTCCCCCTTTGAACCAGCAGTGTTGGTGAAGGTCCAAATTTCAATGAAGAAAACTGTAGATTTGATCTTCATATGTCTAGTCAGATGCCTTCTACTCCATCCTACCTCACTTAAGCAATAACGTGACATATATATTTTTGAACTCATGAGACTGAACCTAGAATGAAACTCTAAGTTGCCTACATACCTCAGTGAAGAGGATCAAGTCATTCCATAGTTCATAAAGAGCGGGATTTGTATTTTCTTTTTTTGTCTTGATTCATGCATAGTTTATACTCTTGTGGCCATGAGTTACAGGAAGTTTACACTCATGCGTTAAGGAGCATCATCTTGCTTCAAGGATAGCACCTATTCAAGAATGTTAATAGGACTAATCACTGCACCATACATCAACAAGCTTGTAAGAGCGCCACTTGAATATGCTTCTAGTATGACATATAGTCCATCTACTTTGAGGTGAATTTTCCAGACTTTGAGAAGTGATAATAGGCCTTCTTACTACAAATACTTGATCTCCTGCTTGGAAGCATCTCAAGCGAAACTTTTTGTTGAAAGTACAAGATAGGCAGACATATAACATTTCAAATTTTATTGAGGCTTCCAACCTTTTTTTTATCAAGTTCTTCTACCTTTGCAAGGCTGCCGATCGAGCATTTTTATTTGGTGAGCTCTTCTTGAATAACAGAACCCAAAAAAGGTATTTGATGCTCGAGTGGTAGAAATTTGCTTCAATTCCATAGGCAAGCAAGTACGAGGTTGCTTGTGTCAGTATGGGGTGTCATTCTATATGCCCACAAAGCTTCTTTCATCCAGTCATGCCAATCTCATTTGGATTTGGAGACAACCTTCTTTAATAAGTTGTACTAAGTCTTACTAAATGCTTCAACTATACCATTGGTGGAAGCATGATATATAGAAGAATTTATTTATGTTGCTTGAAATAAAAGAGATCACAAATTTTGTTCATCAACTTGTTATCAAAAGGTTTTCCATTGTCCGTTATTATGTAATGAGGATGCCAAAATAGTAGTATTATTAACCTGGATAAAGTTTGCAACATTCTCTTTATTACTTCTTTAAAATGACAACTTTGACCCATTTTGAGAAGTAATCTTTTCCAAGATATACAAGTGTCACTAGAGATTTCGGCAATGGACCAACGATATCCAATCCCCATACATCGAATGGACAAGATGCGATAGTTGGGTGTAATTCTTCCGGTGAGTAATGTATAAAATTTGCATGAAAGTGACCTTGCATCTTTGGGCATAGTCCAAGCAATTTTTCACCATTGTTGGTCGTAATATCCTATTCTTTTTATGTGAAAATGGAGCTTTGATCCAGATTGTGCTTAGTTCACATACTCTCAAATGTGCTTCTTGTAAATCTTGAGTTGCTTCTTCCTTCCCCCAAACATCTTAAAGTACTCTTCAAGTGATATTCTATAAAATACATTTTGTAGTAAAAGGAAGTGAGGTGCACGGCGGATTTTAGTCTTTCTTCTTGGATTTTCTGGAAAAATTCCTTAACACAATAGAAATAATAGATGGTCACCAGTCCTCCTTCACCACCTCATAAATAATGATGAGATGCTCAAGCTTATTTTCCATATATTCATCCTCGTTAGGTGGTATTACCCATTTTTGGTAGATATTAACTTGGTCTTGATTCAGCAGAGTTAGTGTTGAAGCTAGAGTAGATAATGCATCAACCTTCTTTGTTTCCTTCCTTGATACGTGTTGGAGGGTGATAACACTCCAAATTACACCCTTGAAGAGAAGTATAATCTGAGAAAATTTGTCAATAAAGAACCTAACTAAGGTTGGGGTTGATCCAATGGAGAATATAGGTCAAGATATAAACTAATGCTCGCATTTCACGATTTTAGTTCAATTATTTCTTAAAAGGGATTTTAATAGAGATACAATATAGTGACAATGTTAAAATGTTATTGTTATCAAAGTTATACAATTAACTAGGGAAGTGTTCCACAGCTGACTTCCTAACTAGGTCGATTAATACACTCATGATCTATTCCAATACATAGCCTGTAGAGTTGATAAACTATATTTGTCAAATGAACGGATTCGTCCTATTAGATGACTCTACTTAATCACCTGGTTAGGTCTCATGAGTGATTTCTTTAAACTTTATCAATAGTTCCAAACTAACTATCCCACAAGCTATGACTCAAGTTGTTCAATGAAACTCAATTTCAAGGCTTTGTTGATCTTTTCTTTTCCTAATCTCTACTTCTCTAGGTTCAAGCAAGAAGAGAATTCAGGCTAGTCCTAATGTTTGTGCTTGTTAAGAAAAACTAGCATGAAAGAGTAATACATGTTTTATTGGTTTAGAATCACTTTGTGTTAACCCTAGTTTGTTAGTCACCATGGTTCCCCCAGCCTAGTTGTGGAGAGTTTATCTTTTCATGATTACAGGAACAAAATTAGATTTCATAGAATAAAACATAATTAAATACTTACAATATTGATGGAAGAAAAACCCATTAATCAATTGCAATCCAACTTTTCAAAAACCAAGAACAATGATGAACTATTTCAAAAGTATTCAAATATTTTCTCTTCAAGAAGTTATGAAACCCAAAAACTGCGATTACAATAGAAAAGTATTGGATTCTATTAAGGAAAATAACCTAAAATTATTTAATACATTAATAAAATTCTTTTCTAATTTAACGAGGGATTAATTCTTAGAAATTCGTCCTACGAGTCGTGGGAAGCTTCCATGTTACAAGTGCAGCTTATTTGTCTTCTCAAGTACTGGAGGTTGGTACGACTCATACAATGGTACTACAAGTATTAGGACTTGTCGTGGCTTGAACTTTTGAAACTTTGCATCTACGATGTTTCTCATATAGGTCCTTATACGATTAGTACCATCTTTGGTATGACTAGAGCGGTCGTCTAAATTTACTGAATTTGCCAAATTGCCCAACTCTCTGAATCTTACCATGAGTCTGTCGGTATGACTCATTACCTTGCCATCACGATTCGTGGCTTCCACTTGTACCATTGGGTTCAACATGTGCCCATCTTCTATATCTCATATCACAAACACTCGGTACGGCTTGTACACAGGATGGTACGACTTCATTGTCACTGGCGTAGGATGGCTCACGCACTTGTGCACTTTCTCTAAATTTATGCTACGGGTGTCAGGTATAGCTTGTACCAGGATGGTACAGCTCATGCTACTGAGACCTGTAGAAATCATTTTCTACCTTTGTTTAGCTCCTTTTCAAAGTCCAACTCCAGGACTTGATTTCCTTGTAAACAAAGTAAAAGCACCTCATATCCATATAAACACACCTAAGACCAATCATTTTCCTATGTTTTAAGCATCGAGAGTTTCATAAATCTGCATTATCAACACCCTCAGTAGACTTTCATTCTCGGGCAAACAACAACACTACTACAACTACAACAGCAATTAAAAAGTAAAAACAGAAGACCTACAACCAACACCAAACTTTGCACTCAATACTAGGACCGCTATGTACATATGCAACTACAACTCATTACAAAGGATCGAGAAATGACATCAAACTATTAACAGAACAGGCGAGCTATCACCAATGCTATTACAGATGTGCAGCGAGAATGCAATACAAATCATGTATCCTCGCAAGCGAATTCCCAGAGCACTAACGATAACCATATATAAAATCGGGACTATCAAGTAAAGATCTGCTCCACACAGGAGTTTCAAATGCTGCAGGTGATACCATAGGCTTGCCATATTTTCTCTACTGCGGCTTTCGAGACGGTTAGGTTAGGATCACTATAGAAATTTTATTGGCTTGTAATGTAGGCTTGGGGACGGGTGTGGTATATATGGACAATAGTGAATAACCCTCCCTTAACATTACACAACTCTTTGGTTCACTTTTAAGTTTTCCATTTTTTATCTTTTTTCTCCCTTTCTCCATTTATTCGGCTCTCAATTGGTGGGTGTGGTGTATTTTTTTTATTTTTTTTATTTTTTTTATTTTTTTTAGTTTTTTTAATTTTTTCACTCTTTTCCTTTTTTCACACTACATCCCACCTTTTAATAATTAGCTTTTTCTTTCCTTCCTTGTCTCATCTATAGACAATATCCACCCTCAACTTAGGCATTTTCACGAGTAGAGAGGAGTTCCTGATGAGGAGGACCGGGAGCAAAAACGGGTTCATTATAAATAAAATAGGGAAGGTGAATGGGCTAATCAAAGAAAAGGTCGACTTTGAAGCTCAAACATGGGATCAAGGGATTAATTTTTTAATTTTAAAAACTTAAGAATTTAAAAAAATTTGCTTAAAAATTGGCCTATGATCCTTTCCTAACAAACTATCCTATGGCCTAAGAAAAAGTGATCGTGCAAGTTCTAGATCAACTACACAACATTGGACAGGTAAATCCTTACTTACACATGAGTACAGGTTTGCATCACACACCTATTGGTTCATGCACGGCTACTATAGTTAATCATGCTAATCTATAAAATGTCATAAAAAGATCCACATTAGTGCATGCTTTGAAGTAAACAAACACAGCTAATAACACAAAATTTCAAAAAGGGTTATCATTTTTTTTAAAAAAAATTTAAAATATCAAACACATGTGCATTTTTATTGGCTGTTATGTACTCCTAAGCTATTTCTAGTTAAACAAATAAATACAACTAAATATGTGATTCTACTAGATAGCGTGTCCGAAAAAAACACAACAATAAAAACCCTCGGATGAATAAAAACAGATACACCCCCCTCAAGAAGCATGGTTTGTCCCTAAAGTGAAATGAAAACTAGGAGGGACATAAACGGCCAAACTCTGGAAACTCAGGTCAACTACCGAGACTTCACTAACTATCCATGGGTTGCCTCCTATGCGGCCTTTGGTTTAACATTGTGGTACGACGTGAGTCTCTTGGCTACTCCAAAATTCATCAAAAACTCCAACTTAACATCGATAAGCGAGACTGCACTCGAAACTCTTTTGGCTACTTCATTGATCTACAGATATTGAAGGTGACTTCTTCTTTGTTCGACCTAAACTTTAGGTGACCAACTTCACTTGTCCCCATTAAAGCTCCTAGTGGCAAGAAATGATCGCCCCAAGATGATGGGGACCTCAAAATCCATTCGCAATATAGGATCATAAAGTCAGCTGGAAAGATGAACGTGTCCACTTTTACTAACACCTCATAGAGAATATCCATGAAACTATTCCTTATGCGATTACGCCGTGATAATGGCATTGTTATCGTGTAGGTGCTCCTAAGCCCAATTGTTTGAACACACTAGCGGCATCAGATTGATGATAGCTCCTAGATCACACAGTGCTATCACAAACTCAAAGTCTCCAATAGTGCATGGGATGGTGAAGGTCTTGGAGTCTTCCTTCTTCTATGCAAGGACTAGTGAAACTATGCCACTACAATGGTGCAAATTTCGAATAGGCTTATAGCTCCTGTGAGATCATTTCACGGTCACTAGGTCCTTCATAAACACTAGCCACCCAGGCATCTACTCTAATGCCTTCACCAAGAGGGATATTCACTAAGCGCTTTAACATGGATAAAAACTTACGGAATTCCCCCGTCATCCACCTTCTTCTTTATCCTCTAAAGAGGCAATTGGAGGTGGTCGAGGATAGACCAGAAAATCTGTAGGGACTCTTTCACCTTTCCTTTTTCTGTTGTAAGATCCTTTGCATCAAATGGAGTCTTGATCAAATTAGTATCACCTTTAATCCTGTTTCTGCTGATCTCATCTTCTCATTTACATCCCATCTCCTTGTTTTCTCATCTCAACTACAATTGGCATGTGCGAATCAGCCATGGCTTTTCGACTCTTAGTAGTCCCTGACCATGCGGTGCTGTCATTCTTCGATTTTGCATAGTATTACTAGGAAGTGTGCCCATACGCCTCTTATTGAGGATGCGGTTGTCAGCTAGCATTCAATCTTTTTGATCGTTGTGGCGTGCGACTTAGCTCTATGGTTCATGCCAGATATGTCTCCCAGAATCTCCTTTTGGTGATCCATCGAATTGGATTTTCCTTTTTCAGCAATTCATCCATCACGCTCTTTAACTGTAGGTCATGACATCCCCAATACGAGCCTTTGGAGGAACATAAATACTAGTACAATTATTTTTGGTATGCATCATTCTTCTTCCCGATCACCTTCCGTCTTGTCCTCTGCTCCTATCTTCGTATCTGACCATGTTTTAGTTGTCCCTATATTGGTTTCGACCTTGATTTTAAGAGCCTTGAAAGCCAAGTGTCTTGACCGAGATCCTTGTCGTTAGCCCAAAACTAACCACACGATTATCCAAAAAGTTTGCCTCTCACGGGAATCGAGTGCTCAGACCTTGCTCCCGACCCTATGCTCTCACTTTACATTTACATTCTATTCTACAAACCCCATAATTTGTTTTTCGTTAGTGGGTCTATGGATGTTCTTATATGAGCTAATTCTGATCACGCTCTCTCCTTCTTGCCTTTCCGTAGTTCTCCCAATAGCATATATACACATGGAAACGCCTCGGCCTCTAGTATGCCGAGGCTGCATTTGTATTGGTCACTCTGTCTAGTATGGTTGTTGATTCCTCCATGAGTGACATCAATGCTCCACACCTTGCTATTATCTTCCATAACCTTGGTCTTTGTTCGAAGACCTATAAAATATCTCCGACAAGCTCGCATTAGAATTCTAGGATTCGGGAACAGTCAACTTCTTCTTAAACCTCAGCCATGTTTCATAAAGTGCCTCCATTTTGAGCTGTCAGAAATTATAGATCTCATCCTTAGAGCACAACATCCTAGATAGTGGAAAGAACCTCTCTCGAGAAGGCATGTTTGACTCCCTCCAGTTGGTGATGGGTTGTTTGGCAACGTGAAAACCATAAAGTTGCTTCACCAGCTACTTAGAATGGAAACCGCTCAGCCTGATAACTGGTTTCACTCCTAGCAAACTTGTAAGCCTTGTAGGTCCCATAAAGTTCATCAAGTGGAGATTTGCATCATCATTGCGTATCAATAAACAATCCCTTCATGTTGAGCAACTAGATTATTGTGCTAGTGATATTGAATTTTTTCCCAACAGGAAAATGTGGGGGGTACAATAGCTCCTGTTAGGCCCGGTTTCATCAATATCTAGATCCTTGAGGAGCATAAATGTGGAGCGGGTATCGATCACGACCTACATTCCCCCTTTGTTCCGACTATCATTGTCAACCTCTTCCTAGGCATCATCTACCTCTTGTAGAGCTAACTTAGCCTGATGGGACTCATTAGCTCCGATGAGCTTCAACCTCTAACCTAGCCTTCATCTGATCTGAGGTCTCCAAACCAACCCATTCTTCTGAAGTGTTCTTTCAAGCTCTTTGGTAAATTAGAACTAGAGGGTTTACGCTATTCCTCATGCCCAGCAATCACCAAGCGGTCACCTGTGTAAAACAAAAGAAAAGAAAACTTAAATGAGGAAATAATGACTAAAAGTTACATAAAAAGAAATTAATCTAATCTGAGTGTATTCTCAAACAGCGACCCCATTTTTGATAACACTCCAAATTACACCCACGAAGAAGTATAACGCAAACATTGTTAATAAAGAAAGGCAACTAAGGTTGGGGTCGATCCCTCAGGGAATATAGTTAAGATATAGACTAATTCTAGTATTCACTCTTTTAGTTCAATTATTTCCTTGGGGGTGGGGTTAATAGAACATAATATGGTGACAATGTTAAAATATTATTGTTATAAAAGTTATGTAATTAACTAGGAAAGTGTTCCCCATGGCTTCCTAAATAGGTCAGATTATTACACACATGATCTATCCCAATACTTAGCTTATAGAACTAATAAACTATGTTCATTCAAACGACTAATTTATCCCTATTGAGATGACTCTACTCAATCACTGGTTAGGTCTAAATGAGTGATTTCACTTAAACTTTATCAATAGTTCCAAACTAGCTCTTCTATGGCGCGACTCAACTATTCAATGAAACTCAATTTCAAGGCTTTGTTGTTCTTTTCCTAATCTCTACTTCTCTGGTTCCAACAGAAGGAATTCAAGCTAGTCAAACATTGCCCTTTGTTAAGAAACATTAAGCATGAGGAAAAAACAATACATACATTCGTGTTGGTTTAGCATCACTTTGTGTTAACCCTAGTTTGTTATTCAACATGGTTCCACAGCTCACGGTTGTGGAGGTTTAGCTATTCATGATTGCAAGAACAACATCGGATTATAGAAGAAAACATAATTAAATACTTAAAATATTGATGGAAGAAAAAAATCAAAAATCAATTGCACAATCAACTTGTCAAAAACCAAGAAACAATGATGAACTATGTCAAAGTATTCGATATATGCTCTTCAAGAGATAGAAACCCAAAAACTATGATTACAATTGAAAAGTATCGTATTCTGTTAAGGAAGAAATAACCTAAATATGTATTTATAAAATTAATAAAATCTTTTCCTAATTTAACAAGGATACCATGCCGAGTCGTCCTATGAGTCGTAGGAAGCTTCCGTGATACAAGTCTACAGCTTCTATCTTCTTAGGTACTAGAGGTTGGTACGACTCGTAAAATGGTACTACGATTCTAGGAGCTTGTAGTGTCTTGAACTTCTGAAACTTGTTTTATTTCTTATATGAGTCCTTATTATGGTTAAGTACCATGCTAGTACACCATTCATGCAATCATCTTGTGCCCTAAATGCGCCAAGTACCTTTCGTTGAATCTTACCATAGATGCAGCCAAATTTTAACTCATACCTTGCTATCATGACTCCATGGCTTCCCACTCATACCCGTGAGTTTAACCCGTTATATTTGCCAAGCATATCACGAACACTTAGTACGACTCGTACCTAGATGGTATAACTCATACTGCCAGTCATAGGATGGCTCTGCTTGCGGTTTAATGCACTTTCTACGAACATATGCTCTGGGTGTTAGATGTAGTATTACCAGGATGGTACAGCTCGTGCGAGACCTGAAACAACTAATTTTCTGCAACTATTTCATCTCCTTTTCAAAAGAAATCCAACTCCAGGACACGATTTCCATGTAAACAAAGTAAAAGCACATATATCCATATAAACACACCTAAGACCAAGAATTTTCACTTATCTTTTAGCGTTGAAAGTTTAGTAAATCTTCTTCATCAGAGGTCACATATCCAAGCCATTTTATTAATTTTTGAGCATAACCATGATGGGGGTATGGATTACGCTTCTTAACCTCATAGCTTCCTAAGAGTTAATTGATTACCAACTGCGAGTCACCAAAGACTTGTAATTGCAATTGCTTCAAATTAACAATCATTTTAAGTTTGAGTATTAACGTCTGATATTTAGTGATATTGTTGGAGCATTGGGTCAAAGTAAATGAGTATGGAAGAGCATCTCCTTGTGAAATGAAAATCACCACGTCTGACACCAACTTTTCCCAATGTGTAGCACCATCAAAGTACATCTTCCATGGAGGTTGAATTTTAATAACTATTGCATCTTCATCAGGTAGTTTATTGATTGTAGCTTCTAATTATCGGAGTATCGAGTGATTTGTCAGAAGTCTACTAATGTTCTCCTTTATAGCCTTTTGGGATGTATACAATCTCAAACTTTTGAAATTCAAGGTACCGTCTTGCTAGTCGATCACTAAGGATGGATTTAACATCACAAACTTGATGGGATTTTCTCTAGAAATGAGACGAATAAGTAAGCTTAGAAGTAATGCTTGATGTTTGAATTGAAGACTAACGCGAAAACACAACTTTTGAGTAGGCAAATAATTCAGCTCATTTGGTGTCATCGTGCTTAAGCAATAAAGAGAGTTTTCTTTCCCTTCACTTGTCTCTTGGGCCAGAGCTCCAACAGACCTTTCTTGTGCTTAAATGTATGGTTTAATGGTTCTCCAAATGCGGTTTCTAGAGCTGGAAGGCTTCATTAAATATGATTTGATGTTCATTTGTGTTAACCACGAAGCTTGTTCCACTTAGAAAAAAGACATCTTTCTTCATGAGATGGCTGAATAGTTGGCATCTTCCAACTAGGTTCGAGATGAAGCTCCTATGATATATAGATTTCCTTGAAGGCTTTTTAGTTCATGTATATTGTGAGGCTCAAGAATCTTCAAAATTGTATCAATTTTAATTGATCAATTTCAATTCCCTAATGTTGCACAATAAAATCAAGAAACTTTCTAGAAGTAACACCAAGGGCACGTTTCAATGGGTTCATTCTGGTTGATATCTTTGCAGCACCTTAGACACCCATTCTCAAGTCTTTCAAGTGGTCACTTCTATTTCTTGACTTCACCACCAAGTCATCAACATAATATTCAACATTTTTATGGAGCAAGCCATTAAAGATATTCTGCATATCCTTTGATATGTATGGTATTCTTCAAATCAACAACCATTATGTTGTAGTAATAAAAAACCTTGGGTGTAAGAAACGCAGTGAACTCTTCATTCTTTGGTGCCATGCAGATTTATTTATAGTGGATGAACCATCCATGAAGATATTGCCTCGCAACCGAGTGGTAGCCTCGATCATCAACTCTAGGATGGGGATCAAAACGTTTTCCTTAGGGCATGCCTTGTTAAGATCCCTAAAGTCAACACAAACTCAAATTTGTCCATTTTTCTTCCTAACTGAAACAATACTTGAAATCCATGTGGGGTACTTAACTTCGCAAATGAAGCCGACTTCAATGAGTTTGTTAACTTCATTTTCAATCAATAGAACCAAGTTGGGTCTGAAGCGTCTTTGGGCGCTTAACAAGGTGACATCATTCTTGATTGCAAGCTGATGGAATTCTACTTGGGGATCCAATCCAAGCATCTCTATGTAACTTCAAGAAAAGACATCCTTATATTCTGCGAGTATATCCATACACGCAATTTCTTCATCAAGCGCAAGGCAAGCACTTAGATAGGTTGACCTTGGATCTTTATTAGTTCAAGATTGACTTCTTTCAAAGGGAGTCCTTTGTGGCCTTCTCTCCTTCTGCAAGTTCTGGTGGAGCATCTCTAGAATCTTCATTCTCCCGAGGATCACACTAATGACCAGCGGATATGTGATAACACCAGAAGATATCATCTAGCTTCTCATCAACCTCTATTTGAGACGAGGTATCATGCTCACTTTGCGGTGATATGATATGAAGAGCCTACACTTTCTCTGTCTTCATCACGTTCCTTGGTATAAACCATAGTCTGATTCTTTTCCTTTAGAACCTTCCCACATGAACAATAAGTTTCATTTGTTGTCTCATTCTAGAAGGAATCAAACTTTGGAAATCTTTGGGTTTTTAAATAAAGTGGGCATTCATTACTCACGATAGTTTCTCTGGAACTTGTTGTTGTTCTTCTTCAATGGGCCTAAACTTTCAAACATAGAAGTTCTTTCTATTGATTTCCTAAGTCTATCAAAGATAGAAGGCCTTTTGTCGGGAGCATGGACACATCTTCCATAGTGATGTAATTAATAGTTGTTCTTCTTATGGAGATGTGAATGGCGGTGGTTTCTTTATCCCAAACCCTCACATGATTGCATGATGTGACTTTTGATGGAAGTTTCCCAACTTCAATGGTTCATTGGGGTTGTATCCATCCTTTGCATATAACTTGTAGGTATTTGGATCAAAACCTTCATTTGTATGTTTCTTAGGGAGTGGAAAATTTCACGGAGGATTTTGAACCAAAAACTCTTCAAGTAGCTACAATGATAAGTTAATTCTTGTCAATATGCCTGATAGCCCCTTTAGTACATTTGCTAGTGTTGGACAATTGACCTTCCTGTTCTTCACCTTTGGCATATAGCAGAGCACATAGTTATCTTTTTCAAGGACACGGTGTTTCCTTTATTCAAAATGGAGTGCATCCCCTGATGTGTCGTGGTTTTACACTACTTTCGACGCTTAAAACATAGTAAAAATGTTAGGACTTAGGTATGTTTATATGGATATAAGGTTCTTTTACTTTGTTTTCAGGGATATCAGGTTCAAAAGTTGGAACTTGGAAAAGAAGGGTTTAAGTGCAGAAAATGGCTACGCAGGTCACAGTCACAAGTCATACCATGTTTCGTAGCGAGTGGTTCATAAAATAGCCAAATCTGAGCTATGTAATTGCAGAGCAAGGCCACAGTCGTGATACTATGGTATGAGTCATACGACTAATTCGTGGTGAGATTCAAAGAGCTGGAAGCATGACATTCTTTTGTTATGAGTGGATCATATGAGTCACACTAGTCTTGTATGAACCGCAAGACATATCCGTAGGAAGATCATCAAAAAGGTTGAAATTTCAAAAATCCACCCCATGACTACCACCTCCAACTCGTAGTGGCATACCACGAGCCTTACCATCCATATGTACTTGATAGATTCAGATGCTACATGCCATACTACAATTAGAAGTATTGTAAGTTGTTTATTATGATTTCTTCCATGATTTTTGATTTCTTGCTTGCAATTATGAGTAAGTATGTAATTCCTCGGAAACCACAGTTGGGCAGTGAGTTCAAACGGAAAACAAAATTTTCTGCACAGATACAAAATGAGTCATCTTGTAGCCCATCCGAATGACCACGATTCGTTAAGTGACTCGTGGTGACGTTTTAATTAAGTTGGAAATTCAAGTTTTGGGTAACCATGAAGCATGACCACGATTCGTGGTCGGCACCATAATTGTTGAGTCGATCGTGGTCAAGGATGAGATAAAGGAAGGAGGAAAATGGTAGTGTTGGCGTGGGTCATCACCACGACTTGTTGAGTACATCACGATTCGTGGTGTCCAGAGTTGAATTTTCAATGCGAATTTGACAGATGGAAGGCCCGCGACTTCGCTGGCAGGATGACCCTGCGTCGATTACATTTGGAATTTAGCGGAGTCTATTTTCCTTGCGAGTTTAATCAGGGCTTTTCCGTAAATCTTATGTTCCTAAAGCCTAAACTATGTCGTTTTAAGCCAAGAATAGAGGGTATTAAGATGGGTTAAGTCATCCTAGCCTATTCAAAACTCATGCATGCAAGTTGAGGTCTTAGAGTTATCAAGCATAGTTCATCAAAGTTCTTCCCAATTCTTCTTTAATTTCCTTTGGGTGATCTAGGGAGAGAGTAAATCAACTTACCCAGGTATGTGAGGCCATGAATGAGAGTCTCTTTCACTCTCATGCGCTAAACTCTTCTCAAATTTCATTTATTTCAATTCTAAAGGTCAAGTTTCATGATCCATGAAGTTTATTTGTCAATTCTTGTGAGATTCGATATGATCTATCGATGGGTCAATCTATTTCATGTATTAAATCCTATTTTATGATCTGTAGGAATATTTTACAACCATTTTTAAGATAAATTGATGGATTTGAGTTTAAATCCAATTATACTTGATATGCATGTTTTCATGAAAAGTCAAGTTATGATTTCATTATGATCTTGATCTAAATTAGCCCAACTATGATTTATGCTTTATGATATGATTTCTCTCAAGTACTTACCATGTATTTATGATATATCAAGTATATACATGTTTTACAAGTATGCATGAATTTCATGATTTATGGATTTATGATTATGCCGACTCACGGGCCTTATTTCATGGCTAGTTCACGTATTTCAAGCATGCTTATGATTATGATGATTTAACTAGCACATGAACTCATGTATGTTTACCTATGATCCTATGAGCACTATATATATTTTGGGAGTAGTATTTATTGCAGGTGGACTCGGGGTCCAAGCATACCTAGAGTCTGAAGGTACGCACCAACGTAGCCATGAAGGGACCTCCTTTACTGTTGTCCCTTTTGCGAATGGTCCTTTCATGAGTGATATCACGCCAATTTTCATGGTTCTACCCTTGAAGGTATGAACACCCTCCCGACTAGGGTTTACGAGTTGGGCTCATGTGTGCTCATATATGGGGTATATCGGTTATAGAATCTCCCATGTTCCTCATGATTTATGCGGTTAAGTTTATGTACTTTGGCTCAAGTCATGTTTAATAATCTCTTCTCTTATGATTATGACTATGATTGATTTATGAATGTTTTGAAAACCTTGTGACTTTATGTTTGAATTATGATATTTACGTTATGATCATGTTGTCCTACTCTTATGAACTCTTACATATTTTAACTGTCGTTTTACTTACCTTGCATACTCGGTACATTCCAAGTACTGACCGCATACTTAATATGTTATGTTTCATAATCTGAGACTCAGCCATCCAGAGGCTCGGCCTCGTTTCTGCTTCGGCCTTAGGAGTAGCATATCCAGTCTCGGTTGGTGAGTCCTCATCTCTAGGACCATTCATATCGATTATCTTTATATTTTCAGTTTTAGACATAGAGAGTTAGTTGGGGTTTTGTCCCATAGAACTCATCGAGAAATAGAGAGTTTTCGGACATAGATTGTATTCGGCTTGAGGCTCGTGTTGCATGTTCGAATTTCATGTTATGTTCGGACTTGCTATGTTTATTATGTTGATCTTCCATTTATATTGATTGAGTTATATGTTCGGGCCATGGGTCCAACTCGAAGTCTCTCGGGGCTCCTTGTCCGTGTCTCGTCCGGAGCCCATGTTCGGGTCATGACAAGCTAAAACCTCCATAACTAGAATTTTGGGAACTTGATTAATTAACAAACTAGGGTTAACACAAAGTGATTCTAAACCAATATGGATGCTTGTATTATTCTTTTCTTCATGTTAATTGTTTCTTAATGGTGCACAACATTAGGATTAACGTATTCTCTTATCTTGCTTGAATGTTTGAAGTAGAGATTAGGAAAGAGAAGAATAACAAATCCACGAAATTAATTTTATTGAATAACTTGGCCCGCGGTCGCGAGAAGTTAATTTGGAATTATTGATGAAGGCTATTGAAAGAGCTCATGAGACCTAACACAGTAATTGAGTATATTCATCAAATAGGGCGGAGCTCCGGTCGTTTGGATGAACATAATTTATCAGTATTATAGGCTAATTATTGGAATAGATCACAAGTGTAGTAACCCAACCTAGTTAAGAAGTCATAGGCTGCCTAGTTAATTGCATAACCTTGATAACAACAACTTTGTTTCATAATATTGTCACTTGATTATTTCTCTTCAAACCCACCTTTGGAAATAGTTGAACTAAAAGTATAAATACTAGCATTGGTCAAAATCTTGACCATATTCCTGTGTGGGATCGAACCCAATCTTAGTAGGGCTCTTTATTGACAATGATCGTGTTATACTTCTTATGAGGTGTGATTTGAGCGTTATAAAAAATGGTGTCGTTGCTAGAGAATATGACTTAGGAGAATATTAATTGCTTTTATTTAAATTTTAATCATTATTTCCTTATTTACATTTTATTTTGTCTTTGTTTCACACGGGTTATCACTTGAGTGAATACCAAGTACTTGATGATGGAAACTCCTAGTACCAATTGATCGAGAACTCGAAAGGACAACTGAAGAAAAGAATGGTTGGTATGGAGAACCATGAATAGATGTCAGCTAGATTAGCGGTTGAAGCTCATCGAATAACGAGGCCCACCCGAGCGGAGTTAGCTCGACAAGGTACTCTTCCAAGATTGAGATGATGCCCAAGAAAGAGGTTGATAATCTTTGGCTTTAATAGAAGGAAACGAGTTCATGAACCACACCGGTTTCATAGATATTCTCCTCATGCTCCTTGCTTTGATGATGATGAGGATCCAGTGCTTATAAAGAGGGGTCAACGGAATAATTGTACCCCCGTCTCTTTTGCCTCTTGAGGCAGAATTTGATATCACTAGCATGATGATTCGGCTTCTTAACATGAATGGAGTGTTTAGTGGTAATGCTTCGATGATGAAAATATTCACCTAATGAATATTTTGGGTATTTACAAGACTTACGAGGTTTCAGTGAGACATGATGCTATTAGACCAAGGTTCTTCTGTTCTCTCTGTCTGGTGAGGCTTCTCTATGGTTTTGAAGTTCCCAAACAGGCTCGATCATCAATTGGAGAAATGAGGGAAACATGCCTTCCTGGAAAGGAGTTCTTCCACATTCTAGGATATTATGGCGAAATATGAGATCTATAACTTCCGATAGAATGACGGAAGTACCAAACAGATATAAACTAACGGTTAGAAAAAAAGTCGACCAAGTGCTCGAATCATAGAATTCCTAATGAGAGCTTGCTTTGAAATATTTCTGAGATCTTTTGAACAAAAATAATAAGGCCATGGCAAATACAATAGAAGATGGAGAATTGATGAGTCTCATGGGAGAAAACAATAACCATCTTGGGCAGATGACAAAACTAACGAGCCTAACATACTAGAAAGTTTGAGACAACTACGAGGTAGATATGCTATTGGGATGATTGCGCGGAGGCAGTGCGGGAAGAAGAGGAATGTGACCAGGAATTAGATCATATGAGAACATCCATTGAACCACCACAAAGCATATGTGGATGCAGGTGTAGAGGTAAATACGGTGGGGCTCGAGGGTCAGAAGTAAAAGGTTTGAACACTTTGAAATCGAGAAGGAAGCAAACTTCTTGGATAATCAGGTGGCGGGTCTTCAAGCTGCGCCCAAGGATGCAGTCAAGACACTTGGCATCAAAGCTTGAAAATTAAGGTGATAACCAATCGGGGACAACTACGATAGAGCTAGATCTGAGGGGACAAAGTAGAGGAAAGGAAATTTGGGAAGGTGATTGGAGGAAAAATGATGGATACCCAAATGATTGCACCGAACTATATGTTTCCTCCAAAGGCTCGTGAGGGGATGCTAGAACCTCAAAATTTAGAGAACATGATGGTAAATTTGATGAAAAGGAGAATCAACTGATGATCCCTTGAAGGATGTGGAGACATATCTAGAATAAACTATAAAGTTGGTATACGCCAAAACATTCATGATTGAAGCAATAAGCGGTAGATGTCGCATCCACGAACGAGGCAGAAGGATATACACTCTATCAACATAACAAAATCCAAAAATGGCGAGCCTTTGCGTATGGTTGTAACTACTAGGAATGGAAAAACCATAGTTGATCTACTCATTATTGCCAATTGTAGATAAAATGGGAGCGAAGGAGGTTGATTCGAGATAAGGAGGCTGAGAATACAGAGCAAGTAGTTGAAGGTAGTGCAGATTTGACCAAGCCTCCAATTTGATGCAAAAGGCCCTTCTAACAAAAGTGGAGAATGAGGCTCCACATATTTTAATACTATCCCTCAACCTCTCACCTTTTCTCGAAGAATGAAAGAAGAAGAAGAGGGGACGATGTGAAATTTTGAAATTCCATATATGCTGAAGCAATTATCCTTGAATATCCTCGGGTCGAGGCATTGGAGCAGATGCCTGGGTATACAAAGTTTATGAAGGACTGGTGACCGGGGAATGATGTGGTATGAAACGGAGTTGGAAATTTGCCTATTTGTAGTTTTATAGCCTCATGGGTCCTTGTAAAGAAAAAAGAAGACCGAGGGTGCCTTCACGAGCCAATGCTATCAGATATTTTGGGTTTGCTAGGCCTTTGTGCAATGCAGGAAGATAGCATCAATGCGATGCTTCTTGTGTTTAAACAATTTACTTGAGAATACATTGATTTGGTCTAGATAGTTTGCTGCGCAAGTGCGTAATGGTCGAACAAGTAGTAAATCAAACAAATGGCCAAGTATCGATCCCACAGGGACTGGACCAAGGTAATAATCCAATCAAGTGTCAATGAACTTTGACTCTAAAAATGTGAGACCTTGAAGTTTAAAGAAGATTTTGGAAGTTTGTTTCCTAATTTATACTAATCTAAAACAAATGTTACAATTTGAGTCGAGAGTATAGTTATGAGCATCTTTGAGGCTAAAAGCGATATGCAGGAGTAATTGCTCGATACAATTTGGATAATTTTCCTTCCGGTTGCTAGTCAAAATTATTGCCTATGGATTAGTATTTAACCCAACTTAAGAATCATAGGCCTTCCACTACATTTTACGTGATAAAAAGAAATTCATGTTCTAGCCATACAAAGCGATTCCTTGATTGACTAATACGACTTTCAGGCACGCATTTTTATCTGCGAAGGTAAATCAATTCTCAATTTTTCCAAACTAGAAAAAGATCATATCCTATCAATTCACAACTTTTCAATTCTTTCTCTTTAGAGTTTTCAAAATGAGACTTTTAGATATACATTAACATTGGCCACACATTAATGCAATAAGAACAAGAATTAATAGAACAACCATGGAAGAAAGATGAAAAACCAAAATGATCAATAATTACATTTCACTTAGAAATGTTCTTAACCTCAACAAAGAAGTGAATTTAGCCACTCATTTTGTGCATTAACATCATCAAATGAGTGCCAAATCATACAAACAATTGAAATAAAGGAGAAAGAGATAAGAGAAGAACCTAGGATTTCGTACTAACTTATAACTACGTTCTTGCTCAACTAAGTCGAATAATTAAGATGAACCTAAGTGTGCTATTTATACTAGTGGAAATTTTAGGAAATAACAAGCAACGTGTCCCTTGGAGTGCATCGCGAACCTTTGCCCTCCCGTGACAGAGCTCACTGCCTGGACCCTTCTTGAATCCGGACCTCCGAGGTATTATGCCCAACGTGCCACGAGGTGCAACGCGGGCTTGGCCAACGTGTCACATCCACTTTTTACCACTTTGATTCCATCATTCAGGAGTGATTATGTCCAACGTGCCACGGAGGCAACGCGGACCTTCACCGGAACTTGGCTAATTTTAATCATCCGAGGGCGGGAATGCCTCCCGCGATAGCGACGTGAAATGGCTCCATCGCGGAGCCCCTTTATTTGCTGCAACTCCTTAGCCTTTTCCACTGCTCACTTCCGAGTCCATTCCCGATTTCTCCCAACATGCATCTTAGCAGCTTCCTAAAAATATATTTTTCAAAAACAACGCTAATGTGTTGATTAGTATAAATTCACATTTTAACTACAAATTACATGAGAATGCACAAATATCGATGGGTAAGCAGACGAAATGAAATGTTGATATACTTGAGGCATATAATTACGCCAGATCACTTACCCATACTTAAAACCTTGTTCGTCCTCGAACAATAATCTCACATCTCATGCAATTGACACCACGCATAGCTACGGTTATACCGATTATTTAATAAAGCAAATCATCAAGAAAACATGCACAGTCTCATCAATACAATGACATTCAACACATCAAGACCTCTAGACTCAAGAATGGAAGCTCACCGATATCGTCAAACTCATGCAAATCGACTTATCAAGACATCCGACACGAATTTCAATATCTCGTCAAGCATGTTCCCTCACAACACAAGAGAATTTCCCCCTTTTCAATCACATGAACTTTAAACATTACATGCAGGGGCATATAAACACGATTATTGCTCTCTCCCAAAGACTTCACATCGTCATGTCATGAACCATAGGCTTGCCTCTAGTGTATTACTCCACTAATATGAGATGCGTGATGTGTAAGATCACGTAGGAGTTAATGGATTGTAATGTACGCTAAGAAACTAGAAGCCTGGGCTAACCAATAATAGCAGCTAGCATCCTTAAGCGCTTTTCAATACATCCCATCAACATTATGGGCATTGTTTCTTCCTTCATCCTCCCATTCTTGAAGTACTTTCTTTGTTTTTCCCCATTTCTTTAAGCACACTCGACTTAATAACAAAGATTAGTTATGCATCTTCATTTTATTTATTCTGACAAGTGCACCTTTGACCTTTTCTTTACTTTCACCACTTAAGCTTTTTCATTCTTTTCACCATTCTCACTCTACTTGACATGCAGCCAGATTTTTTTCTTGGCGCTTAGGTTTGGATCAAATTCACGGATGATGAAAGAAGGGTTAAGCTCGTTTATACCTTTTCAACGAAAGAAAGAAAAATATAGGCTAAAGGCTCAATGGGCTAACTAGGATGTACTCGGAGTGGGTATGATAATGGAAAAACTTTCGGTTAAATCAAAGAAACGCCTACCTCCTTTCCCACACTACACATCCTTCATTTCGATTTCGTACACACACCGAGGCAAGTTCTAGACAATTCACAATAGCATGGAATAATCGAAACCTCACCACACACTCATTGCACATCTCAACTCAGGAACTACGAGACTCTTCAATCGACTAATTACAAGAATTCAAAAACCCATTAAGCCTCAATCTGTTGAATCGAGACTCTATGGCTAGGTATCTCAACATGTTTACAAAGTCGCATGTTTTCATACGAATCACCTTTGCATTCTAAATATCATGTACAACACGCAAAAAGAATTCCGAACCATAAAGTAGCGACACGTTTGGAATACAAACAAACAAAGAAAAATAAATGAAGAAAAAAAACTACTCCTGTCGACTTACATTTCCACAAGACGGTCATAATCCATCCATCATAGGAAACGATCACTATTTACGACTTCGGTTCAAATAGGACTATTCTCGGTAAGCACCGAAAACAAACATAAAGCCAATCTTAAAATTAATTTAACGAATTTTTTTAAAAATATCGATAATTTCGATAAAAACCAAAAATATTTACACGGCCCATTGTAACAACTCCTGACACACAACAGCTTCGCATTAATTACAACACCGATTTACAATACAAAAACATAAACACAAAATCACCCAGGGTAACAATTTTTCCTGAGCACAACAACAAAACATGAACATAAACATGGCAACAAAACAACGGCATCTACTCCACCCCACACTTAATAGAACCTTTGTCCCAGGTGTTCACAAGAGTCGGCATAGCACAAAAGTAGGTAGTGAAACTCCCTGATCAATCGAAGTATTCAATTTCTTCGTCAGGTGCCGTTGCCTCATCCCCATATCTGAGTCGCCCCCACCGTCTTCATCCGACTCAATATCGAGTCCCTAACGGCGTGTCTCCTCATCGGTGGGGACATCCGTAATCTACGGGCTCCACAAAAGATGGCCCCACTCGGCATGAATTTAGCATTTTCATCGAAGGAGCGTCCAAGTCGAGCTGCCACAGCTCATCTTCATTGCTGAGCCTCCGCCTATGCACAACTCTTGACCTCTGCATCCCAACATGCGGGCCATATCTTGATCATCCAGGAGCATGTGGCCTGACTAGTGTAAAGTGGCCCGTGAGTGTGTCGGGTGCCTTGGTCTTTGTGACGTCCATAGCACGCCTATCCATCTGCGGGATGTAGTCCAGAGGCCTCTTCCTCAATATCCGGGCCCCTCGGGAACGTGGTCGGCAAGCCACCAAGCCCACATGTGCCCACTTGGTACAGCAGAGTCTCTTCATAGAGCGAAGTGATCCACCAGCCCCCAGTAATCTCCGGCCCTTTCCCGCCAGGCATAGACCAAGCACACGATCCCGGGTGGCATACACATCGCCTTTTGGGATCAGGCGGAAGCTACCGTGGAGCCAAATCCTGGCTTCCACGTTCATTTGAGAGTAGGCGTGTCGATGTTAGCCCCTCTCCTTATGCCCCGCTCCACCGCGGCGCCGAGCAGGCTCCACTCGAGCTGCGTGCGATATCCGCATATGGTGGAGTGATGTTCATTGCCGGAGTACATGAAGCGTCTGTGTCCCACACCCCCAAAGATGGAATTAAGGTGATGAGGCTCAAAGTGGCAATTTGCCCCCTTATCTTGATAGTGTATTTACTTCGGAGGGCGTTGGGTTCAGTTGGCGTGAACTCCCCAGAATCAAATGGAGATTGCACTCCTTGGAAGTTTCAAAGATGAAGTTCATCCCGGCAGCATCAATCCTATGTACAATTCGCGAGAATTCCTGTGCCAATGGATCCCTTGCAATGTGCTCCTCGGGGAAGTATTTGTTCTCCATATGTTTTGTGTACCACTTCTTCCCTTAATCGGTCACCCATCGGGTTCAAGTATTGACGGCGTTGGCAGCGCGAAACCGCTAGTCTTTGCTAGGACTGCGCTCCCTAGTGATACTTTTCCTCCCGGCCGTGTAGTCGCCCTTTCCTTTGTCTTGCCTGCTCGCCATTGTTCTGCCAAATCAACCAGACGGAGTCAATGTTATTCAAATCAAAATTAGCTTATTGGGTTAGGTTAGGTGGTCACCCCACGCTTAGTCTTTAGCCACAATTATAACATATGCAGCAGAACCAATCCCCTCTTTTTCAATTTACATAAAAAAAAAACAACATGCCTCGTGCATTCAGATAATTCGATGGAATACGTTTTATGTACTACTCGGAGTTCGTATAGCTAATCACAATACCCCGTCGATACCATTTCATTACCTAGCATAGCGAAAATTTCTATCAACAACAACCTATGCAATTCTGTTTCTATGCATATCAACAATTTCATTCTCCCAAAAATCCATCGTTTCTTTAGCATATTCACATTAAGCACAATATAATTCACCTCACAACATGCACAACCCAAATTTTCAACATTTCAAGCTCAATTTAACCTCTTCCTATTCACATTCTAAATCGAGCTACAAATTTCACAAAAATTCGATCAAGCATGTATTTATCAGTTCATACAATCACAATGATACTACGAACATCAATCAATAATACTTTAAATGAATTCAAGCTCAATTTACACTTAGGAAAGGTTTTACTCACCTCGCATAGCTCATCAAAATCGAAAAATTAGGCAAGAATTGAGATAAAGTTAAAGAACATACCTTAAATTCGATGAAATTGAAGAAAAGTTGAAGAAAACTCGTGCCTAGGTCTTTGTCGTTGGAGAAGGAGGAATTTTAAGGGTTTTGTTGCGGTGGGGAGAAGGAATGGGGAAAAATAGGGAAATCGGTGTTTAAAGAACAGGATTTTGCGCGGTCACCTGGTGACAGACACGAAATATCCCTCAACGTGTCACGGAGGGTAGCGCGGAACACCTCCTCCATGACACGGAGCCATCCTATGCCAGCATTCTGGAATTTCTTAAAAATTCCTGATTATGCTTCAACGTGTCACGGAGGAGTTAGCAGCGGAGCACCTCCTCAGTGACACGGAATACTGTGATAGACTCCTTTGTTTGCCACCTTTTATTATTTTTTTCTTACCTCGGTACTTTCCTTTGCGATCCTTTGCATTTTTGCCCTCATTCAACCTGAAATTCATATCACGACAAGAAATTGGTTAGAATTCCAAGATTTTAAACACAAACACAATATTTTTGTTTTATTTACATTTATATATATATATATATATATTTTCCTTTTTAACTAGCTACTTCTACTTGTCAAATACAACAATTTCATAGGTTGCCTCATGATGCAGGCACACAGTTTTACCGTCGCGGCTCCAACGTCATTAGCTCAATCATCCCTAGGGTGACGGACGTTTTCTTCGAACACGTCCTCACCATGTCATGCTTATGCCAGTACCCACGTGCAGCTGTGACCATGGCATCTCGATCTTCTTGCAACAACTCCAATTTTGGGGGTCCTTCACCGGTGGTTTTCCCAATGGTTCTCGTGAATCAACACTGCAGGCTATATCCGCTCGATCAAGCACGTTGATCACTAAGAGTTCCTCGTACACGGCCGGAGGCTTCGTGGCCTTGTACACATCTAATACCTCACCTTGTCGTGCGCCCGCATGGTTGGTGCCCTGCGGCTACATAAGTGGCGCTTTCCGGTCGCCGAACGGACGTCCCAAAATAAATGGGACTTCCGCATCCGGCCTCAAAAATCCAGCACGACGAAATCTACTGGGAAGATAAAGACCCACTTGCACCGACCGTCCTCCGCAATACCATGCAGTGCGGCCAGAACGATGCGCTAGTTGCAAGATCACTTTCGTTGGTCTAGGGCCGCTAGCCCCAACTTCTTGAATACCGATGTCAACATCAAGTTAATGCTCGCTCCCCCAAATCACATAATCCATGAGCTCGGATACTACGCCGGTTGTAATCTGAATGGTAAGGCTCCTAGGGTCCTTGAGCTTTGTGGGCGGCCTATTTTGTATCGAAGTGCACTCCTCAGCGCGCCACCGTAGCATACTCAGTCAACCTACTTTTGTTCGCCATGATGTCCTTGATATACTTTGCGTACTTCGGCCTCCTGCAAAACATCAACGAGTAGAATTAATGTGTACTGTTTGAGCACTACACTTGAACTTTTACGCTTCCTCCTTGTGTTTCTTTAATCTATTGAGAGCAGGGTGGTGGTCTTTTACGGATTGACTTCCTTCTTCTTCCCCCTCATCAATGTGTTCCTCTCATTCTCCACTGCTCCCGGCTAACGAGGTGGTCTTTCTGGTTCCACCTCCTTAAGTTGTAAACCACTCCTTGTGGTCCCAGCGTTGCATTCACTTGCTTGGGGTTGAGGTCGGTGTCACTTAGAAGTCCTCCTCTCGGCACAGTGTTTTGGGCTCCGGCTAGTTGCCCAAGCGTACTCCAGCGCCTTAGTAGCTAGCGATTATTCTTTACATCGGCTGCCAATTTCACATAGTCGGCACAGAGGTGAAGCTTGGTTAGCTATCATTATCTTGAACATTTCAATCTTGGTGATGGTGGAGGAGGTGCATTGTTGCTTTCTTCTTTACTTGTTGATAGTTATTTTCCATCCTTGATTTCTACTTTTGCACCCCACGACTTGAACTTCTTGCCCTTGATGGCTGTAACTACCCCAAGAGAAATTCGGTGACTCCTCCGGTTGGAGTTGTAGTTGTTGCCATCTTTGTTGGTGATTATTCTCTGCCCAACAAGTTCCTTTGATAAGGATTAATACAACACCTAAATTTGAGTGTTCATGCTACCGCTACACTTCACACCGTCTGTTTGCCCTCATTCTTTGGGGCTTGGGCAGTTCAAACTCATATTCTTCGAAGTGGGTGTTGAGGCGGATGCAGCAGGCTTCTTCTGTGCAACGATAGCTATAAAACCATCCACTTCCAAGACTCCTATTTGCTTTCCTTGTTCCTCCTCTTGGAAAAGTCCGCATTCCCACTGCAGGTTCCTAAATACGATTTTAACAAAATATACGGCTCCTAATAAGTCTTTTCTAATGCTTGTCCCCGTTCTTTTGAGTCACCCAAAATTTTTGTGTGGGTTCCAAACCCTCTATGAAAGTATGCACCAGCACATCATTGGATTGGTGATGATGAGGATAATCCTGCAACATAGATTTGAATCTTTCCCAAGCGTCGATTCTCTTTTGTTTAAAACTTAGAATTTGACTTCTAAGTCTTGTGTTTTACCCAGGATGAAAAGAGCTAGTATCAAAAATTTCCGTGCGAAGATCATCCCAAGTGGTGATGGAATTCCCAAGTGGCTCAACTTTCCAACCACCTTTTGCTTCTCCCAAAGTGAAAATGGGAATAATGTAAGCACGACATGTCGATGACACTCCGGGGATGTAGTGTCACTTATCTCAAAAAGTTTTGGAGATGTTGTTGTGGATCACCATTGAGGGCACATGAAGCTTTACTTATTTGGTGTGTAGCAATTGCCATATTGTTTAAGCTCGAACCTCCCTCCTGGCTCAGGTTTGCAAATGCTAGATGTAACGTTGTCAGCATGTGGGATTGCCATTTAAGGCCAGCTAGAAATTGCCATTCACCGGGCATAACTCTTGCCCTTATAAGTGGTGGATTACGTAGTTTGCTCCCGGGGATTGTTTGTCGAGCAAGCTTGCAGCTTTCTCTCTCTAGAGCTTCTCTCCTTTGACGATGGAATTGTCTTTCAAGCTCTAAAAGTATGATCCACGTCCTTGTCTCTTGCCGAGTGTTCAACGAGAATTCCAATATATACGCAAAAGGCAGGCTAAGACAAGTTGTCGGCACTAATATAGAAATTGTAAATTATCACTTAAGACAACAATTTTACCAAAGCAGTCGACAGCGGCACCAAAAAAACTTGTTCGTTGGTCTAGATTACTACACGCAAGTGCACGTGGTCGAACAAGTAGTAAAAAGTCTCAAGTGGCAAGTATCGATAACCACGAGGGGAGTGGACAGGTAATAATCGAATCAAGTGTCAATGAACTTTAACTCTATAAATGCGAGACAACAGTTTTAAAGATTTTTTGGAAGTTTGTTTCCTAATTTATACTAATCTAAAACAAATGTACAATTTGAGTCTGAACTATAGTTATGAGCATGCGAGGCTAAAACGAACATGCGGGGGAAGTAATTCATCGATACAATTTGTTAATCTTTCCTTCGGTTGCTAGTCAAAATTATTGCCTATGGATTAGTATTTAACCCAACTTAAGAATCATGAACCTTCCACCTACATTTCTGTGATAAAAAGAAATTCATGTTCAAGCCATACAAAACCGATTCCTTGATTGACTAATACGACTTTGGTATATTTCTATCTGAAGGTAAATCAATTCTCCACTAAAACTAAGAAACAATCACATATCCTATATCAATTCACAACTTTCCAATTTCTTTCTCTTTCGAGTTGAAACCGGACTTTTTAGATATACATTAACATGTACATTAATCCAGTAGACAGGTAATAGAACAACCATGGAAGAAAAGATGAAAAACCAAAATGATCAATAATTACATTTCTACTAGAAATGTTTAACACTCAACGAAGTGGGTGTACTCATTTATGGATTAAACATCATCAAATGAGTGTAAATCATACAAACAATTGAAATAAAGGAGAAGAGATGAAGAACCTAGGATTTTGTCCCCTCAATGTAGGCATAACCCGTTCTTGCTCAACTAAGTCAAGAAAGCTTAAAAATGAACTTAATTGTACTATTTATACTAGTAGAATTTTTGCCCGGAATAAAAAGCAACGTGTCACGGAGTGCATCGCGGAGCTCACAGTGACACGGCTGCCCAGCGAGGACCCTTCTTGGAATGCGGACCTCCGAGGTAATTATGCAGAAGCGTGCCACGGCGATGCGATTAAGGAGCTTAAGCCAACGTGCCACGGCTCCAACGCGCGCACCTTCCTTTGGAATTCCATGTTCCGGTGATTATGTCCAATGTGCCCACGCAGGCTAGCGTGGACCTTCACTGGAACTTGGCTAATTTTAATCATCGGGCGAATGCCATCGCGGAGCCTTTATTTCTTTGCAACTCCTTGGCCTTTTCCACTTTGCTCGCTTAAGTCCATTCCCGGAATTTCTCCCAGCATGCATCTTAGCTTCCTAAAAATACATTTTTCCTACAAAAGAATGCTAATCATGTTGGTTAGTATAAATTCGCATTTTAACTACAAATTACATGAGAATATATATATATATTCTATTTTCTCTATTTTAATTTTTTATGCATTTGTTATCAATTGGGCATATAATTCTGCCAAGATCAAAAAGAGCCTCCACACGATGATGATGCGGTTATTGATGGCGAACCGCACGATGGAAAAGCCGGTGGGTATCCTTCATGATGTTCTAGTGAAGGTGGACAAGTTTATCTTTCCAGCGACATTGTGATTTTAGATTGCAAAGTGGATATTGAGGTCCATATCATTTTGGGATGACCGTTCCTAGCCCTTTGGGTGAGCCTTAGTGGACGTTGAAGTTGGACTGACTAAAGCCAGGAGCTAAATGAAGAAGAGGTCACTCAACATTTGGAATCCCGATGAAAAGCGTAAAATAAATTCCAAGTGATCTTAGCCATTGATGTTGAATCATAGTTTCTTGAAGAATTCCTAAGTAGTCAAGAGACCAACGTCATGCTGCAATCTTAAATCGGGCGTTGCATGGAGGCAACCCATGAAATGGTTTAGTAAAACTGAGTAACCAAACTGCATCGTCTTTGCAACGTTAAATCATGCACTTCTTTGGAGGCAACGAAAGTATTCGACTAATATGTCTTTGCGGTATATAGGTTAAACAGGAACTAAAGTATAGGTCTAGACTACAAGCCTTAGTATGAATCATATGAATATGTGCTGACTTGTAGTCCCATCCATGATGAACGAGCTTAACCATATTCGGGGAAGTTCATACTATGTTTAGTCATTATGAACTCATACCTATGTGGTACGAGTCATAGTACCTACAGTCGTGATGAACTATCTTAAGTGTCAAATTTCAAAAATTACAACCTACGGGTCATGGTATGAGTCATGTGACCTTGGTACGAATTTTTACAATGTACTCATAGGTTCCAGGTAAGTACTCTAAATCCCGAGTTTTTTGGAAAGAATGGTCAAATCATTGGTATGACCTATGACTCGTGGTACGAGTCATGACAGACTACTGTGTAATAACCCAGTTGATCTGACTCTGCAGGTTTCTTCAAATGGCCCAGAAGCTATTTAAAATGCAAAATATGGTCCAAAACTCACTACATGATCTCACGATTTCCTCTCTTCCTCCAGCTCGTCAGCAAGTCACTCACTCCATTTGAGCACAAGATTTTTGCAATAAGTGCATTGAATCGAATTCCCTCCAAGCCCTAAGTAAAGAAGGTGTTCAAAAGGGCAGCAGCTAAGTCAAAATTTTCCTCATCTTTTCTTGCTAAGTAGTAGCCGAAAAATTATGAATCCTCGCCCCCATGAAAATGAAGTGGAGGAACATGATCGATGAAGCTATTTGTGATGATTTAAGATGGGTTAGTGGAATAAAAATGCTCTTTGGATTTATGTGCTTGTGGGTAGTGTGTTATTGTGGGAAATAAATTAGGGGTAGTGTGGGCTAGTGAAATTTATGTGTTCTCATGAAGTTAAGGGATGGTGAAGTACGAGTAGCCACCCCAATATGATTTCTTGCATAAGCATTCTGCACGGGGAGACAGGCTTTATAGAGTCATCCTATGACTCGTGGTATCTCACTACGACTCGTAGGATGATCGTTTTGGACTATACCAAGAATAATAAGTATGCAAATAAGGTACGAGACTTGATACGAACCTTGGTATCTACTTACGAAGTCGTGCCAAATGATAGTACAAAGGGAGCAAAGGGTCACATTGAGATATATGGCATGATCCACGGTAAAACTCACGGGATCTTATCACGGGTCATAATATTGAGTCATACCAAAACATCTAAAAGCCACAATCTTTGAAACTAATGTTATGATACTTGTTACAAATCATACCGTCTTGGTACGACTCGTACCAAGGAGTCATTACACAGTGAATCGAACATCACGACTCATAGTAAGATTCTTACCACCTGGATATGACTCGTACTGATGAGTCATGAAAGATACTGCAGATAGTTTATTTTGCTTTGATCCTCTAAAATCCGTATACTAACCCTTCCTCCGTAAGTACGATGGCACGCAAAGAATAATCAAGAAAGAATGCTCAGAGATAAGAAGGCCGAGAGGAGATAACATCTTGGGGCATTGAAGGATAGAAGCCTCACAGAATGCGAGGCGGAGGCAGATCTCTAGTGGTTCGGTGGAAGAATATGATGTGGACACTGAGCCATGAGTCACTATGGCACGAGGCCGAGTCTCGGACCGTATTCACCTTAGCCACTCCCGGTAGAACACGGATTAAGAGAAGGAAGATGATATACAATCCCATGAGTCAGTGGCTCAAATGCAGGAAGGTTCGGTGAGCCCAATGGAGAGGGTTCGGGAGGGTGGATGCGGGGAGGAAGTGATCACGGGAAATAACATAGGTCCGTGAAGATGCACGCTCTACGACTTAAATTAGTCGCTAATTCATGAGTTGGTGAAGTAGAGGCTTGGAGCCCGGAACTAACACGCAAACGTCGGCAAAGGAGGCCCGAAACGGCCCACACGCGTCGGCAACGTGCCACGAGCGGGCGAGCTGCCCAAGACAACCCCTGCCGCGTTGGCAACGTGCCATGGCGAGGTGGCTCCGCGACCGGCCTTGGGCAGCGCAGCCGGCGTGCCATGCTACCAATGCGAGAGTCTTTGGGGCCAATTTCAGGCGTTTCCCAGAGGCCTCTGGGCGTCAATCATGGGCAATGCTCGGCGTTGCACTCCGTGACACGTTGCTGTTATTAGGGACAAATTCTACTATTATAAATAGCACACTAGGTTTATTTTCACATATTCGGCTTGGTCGAGCAAGAACGTGGGTTACGGGCGGAGTTTGAGGACCCGAAAATTCTTAGGGTTTTCTCTATACCTTTCTTCTTCCTTTCAATTGTTTGCATGATTTCCATTCATTTAGCGATGTTCAATCCACAAATGAGTGGCTAATTCTCTCTTTTCTTGCTTTGAGGTTATGAACTATTGTATTGAAGAAATGTAATTGTTGAATTCTTTGGTTTAATTTTATCTTTTCTTCTATGGTTGTTCTATTTAATTCTTGTTCTTACTACGTTAATATCGGCCAATGTTAATGTAAATCCAAAAGATCGGTTTTTCACCCGAGAGGGCAAGAAAGCTGGAAAGTTGTGAATTAATAGGATATGATCTGTTCTTTGTTTGGGAAAATTGGGAATTGATTTACCTTGAGGATAGAAATATACACACGAAAGTATTATTAGTCATGTGTGGAATCGGTTTTGTATGGCTAGAACTTGAATTTCTTCTTATCACGAAAATGTAGGTGGAAGGTTCATGATTCTTAAGTTGGGTTAAATACTTAATCCATAGGCATAAGTTCCGACTAACCGGAGAAAAGATAAACCATGTATATCGATGATTAGTTTCTTCACATGTTCTTAGTAGCCTCAGCATGCTCACATTCATAGTTGAACTCAAGTGTATACATACTTACTTTTAATTATAAAAATAGTTTCCAAATACAAAAACTCTTCTTTGCTTTGTTGTCTTCATTATTATAGTTTTAGTAAATTAACACTTGAAAAGGTTTCACCCGTAGTCAGTCATGTGGGTTCGACATTCAAGTTCTTAAAAAGAGCCACTATATTACTTGAACGGCCGTACACTTGCGGGCACACCAAGTTTTGGCGCGCGGATTGCGAGTGTTGGCAATTGGTAAAAAAATTTCTAAATGTTAGTGAACGAATTCTATATAAGCATTGACAATGTGTTTTTAATTTTATTTTATTTTAAATATTTTTTTGGATTGTTTGTGTGAATACCCTTCTTGACATGACATCTTGGAGGCATGATGGTTTAAATGGTGAATATTCATATTTTGGCGAACACAATTACAATTTCCAGAAGGACACCAGCGGTATGACACCATGACACGTGTAACATATGTGGAGGTCAAGATGGCCATTGGGATGGCTGTCCGAATGCATACTCCCTTCCCCGAGCCCCTACTATAATCCTTGTTGTTTTTGATGAATACGGGCATGCTGAAAATGAGGATTTGGGACGCCAAGACCAATTAGAACATGCTGAAACAACTCATGAGCAATCGAAGAAATGAAGGAGGTAATGGCAACATTGATAAGTCGGGAAGAGGAGAATGAAGAGGCTCTAAAAATGATGAGCGTTAAATTCACGGAGATGATTGCTTTGAGGTTGGCTTGTGATGATTGCGGTGACAATTGTAGGCGATAGTCAAGAGAATTACAAGCGGAAGCTAGGGTGAATTTTCGAGATGAAGCCGACACTTGGATCCTGTTGAGTGTCCCGTGAGGAGCTCATACTTATAGAAAATTCGTTCGGGGGAGAATTAGAGTATAACCCATTTGACACTCTTTGGAGAGGTAGATGTTGATGCGGAGAAAGAGGTATACAAGTAAGGGGGTCAATAGCATTGCGGTTTGGAACCAAGGTGCACTGGACCTCACTCGAAGCATTTCTACCTTAAGTTTGGTTGACGAAATAAGAAATAGAGTCTTCCGAGCTTATGGAGAAATGTCAAGAGAGGCCAAGTCCCATGCATATTACGCAGAAATTTGCTAAACCTAATAGACGAGAATGACTTCACTTACGCAAGGGGCAATAAACGTCAAAGGCGACATCTACTTCTTGGTCCTTACAATTTTTCACCACCACCCCGAGAGCATAAAAGGAAATTAGAGAAGAAATTAGGGGTGAGATCATATCCTCAAGGTGGAGGAAAAAGCGGGCTGATAGCAATACGTGGAGTCTTGTGACGTAAAAATTGAAAGACATTGCTTGGGAGGCAACCCAAGGGTACCAAAGGGTACCATTTTTAATTTCTTGCATTTTTATTGATTTTATTTATTTTTCATTTTTGTTTGTTTGGTGTTTTTGGTTAAAAGTTAAGCACAGATGGAGGGAAGTGCGAGTACCCAGTGAAGGAGGAAGCTAACAAGCGTGGAAGAGAAAAGTGTGGGGTGAACACCCACTTGTGCAAATTTGAACGAAAGCATGCTGTTGGCTAGGCCTAAAGGCCTCAGGGAATATTTCTCACCCTCTTTAAATATTAATTTGATGCTATGAGGACATAGCACTGATTTAAGTGTGGGGTGAGGAAATTTAAAATTTGTGTAACAAATTTTTGGTGAATATAATGCTTGCGTGAAAAAAAAAATATTTGAAATTCAGAAAAATTTTTGTGAGTCAAGCATGAATTCATCACCCGTTGGTTTTCTTTCGGTTCTTTTCGACGGGGTCTTTGAACCGAAGAATAAATTTTTATTTTTTATTTTTATTTTCATTTGTCTGTATATAATGTTTAAGTCGTAGTTAGAGACTTTTTCCGACGATGGATGGATGACGACCGTCTTGAGAAAAAATTAGTCAATAGGTTTTGGTTTTTGAACCGTAGCTAATGGATATGATATTCTTGTTATGTACTATATACAGTTGTAAGATGCAAGTATATGTAGTGTTGAAGCATGCAAGTGTATAACTTTGCTTGAGACACTTAGGCTCTTGAATTTGACTCGATATGATTGAAGCTTAATTTTAAATTCTTGTGATTAGGTTGAGTAAAGTCTATTGAATGTGTCTTGAATTGAGCATGCAATGAGTGTAAGGTTTTGAGTATTAAATTGCTATTATGAATTATGCTAGAACTTTGGTGTGTTTATAAAACGAAATGAAGGATGTAAAATTGTAGGAGAGATGATTTAGGCATTTCTTTGAATGAACCTAATCTTTATCCCTCGTTTACCTACAGAAATATTAATCCTAGTCGGCCCCATTGAGCCTTAGCCTATTCTTTGATGCATTTTAACACAAGCTTAACCATTTTTATTTCATTAACCTTGAATTTGATACAAAGCTCCTAAGCGCTTAAAGAAGAAAAAATCGAAAGAGTAAAGAGTGAGAAGAATGAAAAGAAAGGAAAAGTGGAAGTTGTAAAAAGTGAGAAAGGTCATAGGTGCACTTGGGTAAAAATGGTTGATTATTAGTAAGGAGTAAGAAAACAAATGAATGAAAAATTATGTATACAACTCCTTACTAATGAGCTAAAAGTGCCTAAAAGAAATGGGGGAGCAAAAGAGTAAAAAGAAAACTACCAAGGATAAAAGGTGAAGTGAGGGAAGGGAAGTTCACAATGAGGAGTGATGTATTGAAGCGCTTAGGGAAGATAGTCACTGTGCAGTCACAATAGTACCTACCTACACTGAGTACATTACAACCTAAAAAGTCCTACTTGATCTTACATTAGGACATCCTCAAATTAGTGAAGTAAAACACTAAGAGGGCAAGCTTATAGGTCATTACATAGTGCATGTGAATTCTTTGTGAGAGTGAGTGAAATTCTACTTATGTACTTACGCACATGTTGTGATATAAAAAAATTATTTTGCGTGTGAAGTGGGTAGCTATCTTTCCGTGAGGGCACATGTTTAATGAAGGACCGCGATTCATATGGGATCTCTTAATCGGTTGATTTGCATGAGTTGCTTCGATTGAGAGTCGGCTCTTGGTTAAGAAGTCCTAACATAGCTGTATCTCATTTCATTGATCAAATCGTGCATGTTTTATTTTTAGCTTGTATCTTAAATAATCATCATAGTCGTATCTTGAATTGTCTTGTTAAATTAGTTATGTGTGAATATTCATTTACATGAGATGTAAAGGGTTGTTCGGGCGAACAAGGCTTTAAGTGTGGGGAGTTGTGATCCGCGGAGTAATATAGGTCATTGATAAACTCGACTTAAATTAGTCGTGTTGTCTAAGCTATTGATACATTTTCGTGATTTTATATAAAAGTGAAGATGTGCTAACCAACATGATTAGCCTTTGTTTGTAGGTTTTGATGATTTTGAGGAGCTAATTCATGAGTTGGTGAAGTAGAGGCTTGGAGACAGGGCAAACATGGCGTGGCAAAAGGAGGCCAAGAAACAGCCCCACAACGCGTCGGCAACGTGCCACGGCAGGCGAGCTGCCCCAAGACAGCCCCTGCCGCACGTTGGCAACGTGCCCTGGCGGTGGCTCACGACCGGCCTTGGGCAGCAGCAGTTGCCCCGACCCGAGCGTGCCACGCAGCTACCAAGGCGGCGAGTCTTTGCGGGAGGCCAATTCAGGCGATTTCGAAGGCCTCAGCGTTTGGGCCGTGTCACGGGTAATGCTCCGCGTTGCACTCCGTACAGTGCTATTATTTCAGGACAAATTCCTACTATTATAAATAGCACACTAGGTTTATTTTCACATATTGTGACTTGGTGGAGACGAACGTGGAGTTACGAGGCCAGGTTTGAGGACGAAAATTCTTAGGGTTTTCTCTATCCCTTTCTTCTTCCTTTCAATTGTTTGCATAATTTCCATTCATTTAACGATGTTCAATCCACAAATGAGTGGCTAATTCTCTTTCTTCTTTGAGGTTATGAACTATTGTATTGAAATGTAATTGTTGAATTGTTGGTTTATTTTATCTTTTTCTTCCATAGTTGTTCTATTTATTCTTGTTCTTACTACGTTAATATCTGGCCAATGTTAATGTAAATCCAAAAAGTCAGGTTTCACCGAGAGAAGCCACCCGGAAAGTTGTAATTAATAGGATATGATCTTTTCTTGGTTTGGGAAAATTGGGAATTGATTTACCTTGAGGATAGAAATATACCTGAAAGTCGTATTAGTCATGTGTGGAATCGGTTTTGTATGGCTAGAACTTGAATTTCTTCTTATCACGAAAATGTAGGTGGAAGGTTCATGATTCTTAAGTTGGGTTAAATACTTAATCCATAGGCATAAGTTCAGGCTAGCAACCGGAGAAAAGATAAACCATGTATACCGATAGTTAGTTTCTTTACATGTTCTTAGTAGCCTCGGCATGCTCATACTCATAGTTCAGACTCAAGTGTATACATACTTACTTTAGTATAAAATAGTTTCCAAAATACAAAAACTCTTCTTTACCTTTGTGTCTTCATTATTATGGTTTTAGTAAATTAACACTTCGAGTTTCACCCGTAGTCGGTCTGTGGGTTCGACATTCGGTCCTTAAAAGCCACTATATTATTTGAGCGACCGTTACACTTGCGGGCACACCGGGAAGCACAAGAGGAGGATGAGAAAACCCCACCCATATAAATCTTCATAATAAGGTGGGTGTGCCGGGTGCTCAGGAGAACTATGAGTAAGGGTTTATCTCTTACATTAAGGCGAACCGGGAAGTATTCAGGAGGAACTACGGATCTTAACCGCGACATTGAATGAGGTGGAGGAGATAAAATGTCTGTTTGAGTTGTATGACTTTAGCGGGATGGAAAGGACCCCTGACAACTTCAGTGTTGACTTGGTCAGGAGTTCTATGCCAGTATTTAGCAACCATGGAGCATCAGTCCCTAGCTAAACAAAAGGTGAAGATCACCTAGGCTGGAGTTTCATAGTGCGAGGAAGGCGTGGATATCTCGAGTGGACCATTGCTCGAATGTTATACGATCTGAGCTACCAAGCTCCAACCACAACCATTGAGTTTGATCACCACATAGAGTCCCTAAAAAGGGTCAAAAGTTGAGTGTTGAGGATCGGCAGCGACATCTAAAGTGGGCTGGTCTATGTTATAGGCGAGGAAGGAGCGGCCCCGGGTTACTAGTGGATGTGAGGTCACAAAAGCTTTGCTTAATTTCATTGCGAAGGCCTGTTGGACACTAGTCCGTCACAAGTTAGCACCAACAGCGAATGATAACACTTGAGCGTAATAGAGCGGGGTCGGTGGCTTGCATAATGCCGGGTTATGCTATAAATATCCCTCGGATCATAGATTGAAATTTGAGACGAGCCTTGGCATTGAGCACCACCATCCTTTTTGGAGCTTGGTGTACACCACTATGTATAGAGTCCAATGTCAGGATGATTAAAAAAATTGATGATCGAGTGGGAGGTACGGGGACAACAAACATTAGACTTATTTGAGATGAGATGGACCCCGAGTAGGTCGGAGTTGGGGCACGGTCACGCCTCCTGACACCGTGATAGTAGGGGAGAGCATATTGATGCTCCTTGTCATATTAGAACATAGGCTCGAGATCTAGACACTGGAACCTAGAACCATAAATGGCTCCAAGTCGACCCATGACATAGACATGTCAACTAAGCTCAACATATTAAATGCGAAAAATCTAACATTTGAAATAGCGAAAGTCTAAAAATTAATAACATCTAAACAACAAAACACATAACCTTTGATCCAAAAGGATAAATACTATGTGATAAGCACAGTAAATCGACTAGTTGATGGGACAAGACCCCAACTAATTCACTAATAAATTGAAATTGAACATACTAATGATAAAGGCGGTGAGAAGGTCCTCGAGAAGGATGAGGACTCACTAACGAGCTAAGAAAATGCTAGCTACGAGGATCGACTAGTGGCGGAGGTGAACACGAGCGTCCGAGCACATGAATAAAATGATACTACATAGAGTATGTGGTCAGTACTTGAAATGTACTGGTATGCAGAGCAAGTAAAATCGCTAAGTAAGTAAAATTGAAATCATACATATCATAAAACATTTCAACATAAGATTTTGAGAGTAAGGATTGCATGCTATTATCGAAAATATGATTTAAACATGACTGAATATCATAAGCGACTCAAATGACCCAAAGCAAAAACTGATAATCATAAGTAAAGGCGAATATTGGGTCAAACCTGTTGAAAACATAATATCATGGCCAGTTAACATGCATAACTAAAATCATAAGGAACAATAGGAGACTCATCATATAGCGCTTTGCATTACCACGATAGAGCTTACATGGTTTCGACTATTACACTCAAGTGGGTAGAGCCGTCCAAAACCTTGCTAGGGGTAAGGGCGCTACCATGATATCAATACTCAAGCTAAAAGGCCCAGGCAGGGGAAAAGCTCACAAGGAAGGTCCTAAATAATCTGAACATACCTATGATGGCACGTAGTTTTTAAGGCACGGGGTTGGTTGAACCCTTAGCCTACTCAATGCTAGACACTACCCCAAAAACATGCATATGCTCTCCGTCGTTTTTTCAACGAAGTTGAACCATTGTCTTACAATGAAGAATTTGTACCATAATAGTAGATGCATAATCTAAAAACATATCATGAGTAGCCTCGACTCAAACCATGCCACAAGTTGAAAAGTGTAAGTCTAGACTCCAAAAGCATGTGGTAAGCCAATAACATGAAATTAAAGTAAATCATGAAACATACTTGATCTGCATATGGGCTTGCTAAAACTTATACATGCTTTGAAATAAACGATAGTAAAAATACTGAATATAAACATGGGTAATTCGAAATCATACTTTCATCATAGACATATCATCATACTTGAAAACATAGATCATAATTTCAACTCTTCATGAACTTTCATAAATTGGGCATCATAGTTGTAAAACTTTGAAATCATAAATTTGTAATTGAAATCATTATAAAATATGTCCATGATTCTTAAAACCACATTAAAAACATGAATATGATTTGCGTGATAGATACTTAGAAATTTCACAAATTTGGGGTTATCCCCATAGATTCATCAACCTTGAATTTCATGAATTTAAAAGAGGATTTGGGCATGAAAGTGAAGGAATACTCCATTCATAACCCTACATGCATGGGAATGCAGTCCATTCTTTCTTGAATGCCCAAAGGAATTGGAGAAGGAATCGAGGAGAGTTCTAAGCTTGTTCTTCCTTAGGAATCCTTTAGTTTGCATGCATGGGAGGGAATAGGTTAGAATAGATTTAACCCTCACGAAAACTCCTCTAATCTAAGCTTAAAATGACGTAGTTTAGGGATTAGGAATTAGGAATTACAAAAAATTCTCTTACTAAAATGTAGGAAAAATACACCTTGTTAGTCATCAGGGCCTCACCACGAGTCATACCCTGAAGTAGCGGCTGCGTGGTTGCCCTCGTGATCGCCTCTGGTCATCTAGAAACCTTCACGGATTATCACCACGACTTCATCCCACGACTCGTGGTTTCCTACCACGGGTCACCTTCACTCGTGACTTCACGCCCACCGACCACGAACATGGTCGTAGCCACATACCCGCACGGCTTCGTGGTGTGACTCGTGGTCTGGACACCTAAACTCCAGATCTTCTTCACGACTCCTCATACGACCCATTACTTGATCTCCACGACTCATACCACGAGTTCGTTACGGTGTAAAAGTGCAGTTTTCTGTTTCTACGGATTCGGCCACCGGTCTAATCTTAGGGACTTTCAGTATTACAATATCTCCTCGTTGGGAACATTCATCATCGAATAGAATTAACATACTGAAAGTTGGGGAATAGAAATGTCATCCAAATACTAAACATCTAAAAAGTAGAAAAGCTGGCGAGTGGCCCCGACTCGGCCGAAATACCTACTTCAAGGCCCAATTATGGATCACACATACATACACATAACATGAGGAAACTGGGACACATGAAACTGAGTAGAGTAATAAATAGGGAAATTATTATCTCAAGCTAGAACTGAGCAAGGAAGATAAGAGATGCGGACATTTAGCAATCATATGTTCTTTGGCTTCCAGTAGCTCCTCAGCGTGATTTCTCCATAAAACCTTTACTGAAGCTACTTCTTTGTTTCTTAGCTTCCGAACCTGATGATCAATTATTTCAACCGGAACCTCTTCGTATCTAAGGAACATCATCACCTAAGCTCTCCATTGGAATAACCAAAGTCGGATCACCCATGCACTTTTAAAAAGTGATCGTAAGAAAAGCTAGTTAATATAAGCCAATTAAGGGAAAATCCAACTCATAAATCACCTTGCCAACACGTCTCACAATTCTATGGGCCAACATCACAGGGTTCGTTTCCCCTTCTTTATGAATCTCATCACTCCCTTCATGGGAATACCTTCAGAAACACCCAATCATTAACTTCAAACTCAAGTTCTCTCCCTCCCTCGCATTAGCATAGGACTTTTGACAACTACATTTAGTTTCAACCTTTTGCCTTATATGAACTTTCTCCATAGCCTCATGTGCATGCATAACATAATTAAACTATTTTTTCTTTTTCAAGCACAAGAGTCAAGTTCCAAAAGATTTAAGTATTTCTACCTTTTCATGCATTTTGAGTGAATTTAATAAAATTCGATGATACCAAGTGAAGCACATATCATTCATAGGTCCAAGTTCTTTTTCTTCTAATGACTAATTTACCTTTAAGATGGTCGTCATCCATCCATCATCGGAACTGAAATCATGACTCAATGACTAAAAATTTAAAATTAAAATTAATATTTTTAATTTTTTCTTTTTTAAAATTATATATAACTTTTGTAATTTTTGAAAATAAAAATGGAGGAATCCAAAATAAAAAAAATAGAGAATTATGACTTTGATTTTTTAAGAAACATTTAAGATGCATAGAAAAGTCATAAATTCCAAAACAAACTAGGCCTACCATGTGCAGATTTAGCAATTAAGGAATGCATGGTAGTATGAAGTTCACTTCCCACCCGCCTTAATTGGCCAACATTGTCCACTAGTGCTAAAACAATAAATCATAAAGTAAAGTGAAAGAAGAACTCCCATGGGCCTTTACTCCTCTTCATTTGTGGGGAAAAGAGCAGCTTCCCCCATCTTAGAATCCTCCTCATTATCATCACTACACTCTAGGTCTGATTCTACTCTCGCCATCTCATCCTCCATGGCCACATCATCATCAAGAGGCTCCTCGTATCCCGGACCAACTCTAAGGACTCGCGAGTGCTCTCGAGGGTAGTCTATGCTAACCTTTTGCAACTGCTCCTCAGTCACACCATTCATCCTCAATTGGAGAATTTACATACCATACAGAGGCTCAACATGTTGTCAATTCGCGCATTGCGCTTATTGATAGAAAGGTCTGGATCATTTATACCCTCGGTTTCCTTTGTTTTAGTCACGTTAATTCCCCTAGGATCATAAGCAGGTCTATAGTCTGCCTCATCCTCCTCAATGTCATGCCCACACAAAATCGAGTCAAGAAACCCCCCAAATCCAAAGTTTTGACCCTTTTTACTCTTGCTCTTTTCAACACATTTTTAATGAGCACCCCCACATTAATTGGCATTCCCGTCATTAGCGCATATAGAAGACACACTCTTTCCCTAGTCACATGGGTTGCATGTTTTCGGGCACTAAACAAGCATATACTATTTTAAACCAAACTCATGCCTCTCTACTTAAGTGATAATATGGAGGCAAACATGATACCCAAATTGTTAGTAGTAGCGTCCACCATGCAATAGACTTAGGGCCACACAAACATGTCTAATATCCCTATGCAGGGTTTCTTCACCATGTCAACAAAGTTGTGATTCAACATAGAATGTCCCAAGTAATCTATTCAAAGCCATAGGTGAAAACTCGATAATTTGACCCCTAATTTTAACTTGGTTGATCTCTCTTTTGGCATCAATTTGCTAGGAATTCCCTCACCATATTCAAATTACAATCATCTGGTGCATCAAACACAAAACTAAGAACAAGGGTGAGTATTCTATCTACCACGTGAAGGAAAACTAGTGACAAGCAACTTCTATCAATAAACATATCATGTGAGTATTTAAATTCCTTATGTTCCTTGAACCATTTTTTACCTTCTTTCTCCGTGACCCAATGGAGCCCATATCGCCTCAATGGTGGTGGTGCCATCCTCACATCTTCAAGCTCCTCTTTACTAGGTCTCCTTGTTCTTTCTAACCCATGGCTTGAAAGGCCCAGCTCCTTTCCCTTTTTTTACTTTTGGTGTCGTTGATGGAAGTATCTCAAGAAAAATGTTAAACTTTGTGTTTTGGGTGAAAAAATTGGAAGATTTTAATGTAGAGATAAAGTTTTGAGAGAGTTTTCTTGAGAAATTTAAGGGGTGAGACGCGGCTATGATGAAAGTGAAATTTGAAATTTTTAGGTCTAGATCTTTTAAAATTACTCCGTTGAGCTGGAAATTACTTTTAGCCCTTAAATTTTTGCTTGGGACAGCGATCACGTGTCACGGCGAAAGTGCAGCTGCATGTGGCCTTGCAGGCTCCTTTGCCTTACCCGGCCTGTGTCGTGCCTGCGTGCGGCTGTGTTACTGCGTATCGCGCCCAGGGCGAGTGCGGCGCGTACTGTGCGTGCCGAGCCTTGTAGTGCTTAGGCCCAGGCGTTGCCCGGTGCGCACATTTGACCGTTTTGCTCCCCATTTTCACTATTTAAGAAAAAAATTCATTGAAAATCACGACCCTATCACCACACACTTGACCAAACACATAAAAACAAAAAAATTATCTTGGGTTGACTCCCCTAATAGCATACAGTTTGCCTTGCTTGACATGACAAGGGTATCTTGATTACTCGAGACTTCATCGAAGCACCTATTGAGACCATGGTCACATCTTTCCAACTTGATTCACCACTGTTGCCTTGTGACACGTCAAAAAATAGAAAAGAAAAACAAAAAATAGGATATAAAGACAAGTTAAACACAAACAATTAATCAATCCTAATCCAAGTATTCCCCCCGGCAAGCTGAGCCAAAATTTAATATTTCCCAAATTACTGGTAATGAGATATCAAGCGGTCGATGTCAAATATAGAACCCAGCAAAGGTTGGGGTCGATCCCACACGAATATGGAAGGATATAGAAGAACGCTAGTATTTAAGATTTTAAGTCGATTATCTCCTAATAGGGAAATTTGTAAAAGTAACAAGCAATATTGTTGAGAGAAGTGAGATTCATTCTAAATTAATGCAACTAACTAGGCTGAGTGTTCTCCATAACTTCATAACCACAAGGCCTTATATACTAGTGATCTATTAAATTGCTTAGCATGTGCACTATCGGTAAGTTAGCTTCACCTAAATGGTTGGTCCCCTATTTAGATGATTATCACCATGCAACTTGGTCCGTATGCGGATGTATACTTAATTAACCCTTACCCTTGATATTGGATTAGTATTCCTGGACAAGTTCAAGCTACTAGATGAGAGTTGATGGCCTCAAATCTCCATTGTTAATCCCTTTTTCCATTCATTACTCCCTTGATCTGGTGAGTAAGAAGAAGGCAAATTCAATGTTTGCAACCATTAATAAACAACTAAAACAAACAATACATGCATAAACCCCATTCAAGAATCACTAAGTACTTTTACCTATGTGCGTTAATTCATCATGGTTCCCACAATTCTAGTTGTGGAGGTTTTAGCCTCTCATAATTATAAATAAATTCGTAGCATTCGTAGATAAAAGCATAAATTAACTCTTACAACGATGATAAGAAGAAACTCACTTGATTGTCGCAAAAACAAGGAAGAAAAATTCAACAACAAATTATCTCAAAGAATTTTGTGAAAATAAAAAACCTTCTGATAGTATTTCGCATACTAATAGACTTGTCTAAACTTCTCTCAAAACTTGGTTTCTCCCCACTTTACATAAGAAATAAGGGTATTTATAATGAATTTTTTTTCCTTTTTCCCTTGCGAATTTGATTTGGGATTTGTAGCTCATTTTCCTAGTTAGTAGGATTTGACATTACAGCCTTTGAACAATCTTGGTGTAGTGCGAGCATCGCACCCTGCTAGTAGTGTCGCTTTGCTGTCATGCTAGGAGGCCGGCGCCTCGCGCCTAGCATTGCACCAAATACTTGTTGCGTCGCGCGCTGCATTGCGTTGAAGGAAGGGTGCCTCGCGCATGGCCTTACGCCAATCTTGGGTCGCGTCGCTCCTCATTAACCTTGCCCGAGCCGAGTGCCTCGGCATATCACAGTCGCGCAATAGTGCTATGTAGTGATTTATGCTTTGATCTTTACATTTATTCGTTCAACTTCCCCATCTTTATTCCATAAGCCTCAAATATGCCAAATCCATCATGTTTATCCCTGAAAGCATCTCATCATGTGTGTTAGCCTTTTTTCATAAATATATAACATAAACACACATGCAAAACACATAATTTATTCTCGAAACATAGTGGGGGGGTCCCAACACTAATATTTTTGGGATGCCGATTCCTTCAAGTTCAAATGATTTCCCTCATGCTCAGTTGAAGTTACGTTCTAACCATTCTTATCTGTAGACTTCGAATTCTAGATAACCATTTTCGAGCGACGATCCAGAGTGTTGCTCTACAAATCTACAAGTTTCAGCTTCATATCATAAACTAGCTATGTGTGTTAACTCATGTCCTCCAGTATGCTCAGCTCAAGCCAGTCTTTAGAGGTTGCTTTAGTAGCTCGGCCAAGTCGGGTTACCTTATGTATGCGCTTAGTTTTAGAATGTCATGAATGATTCATGCTTATGAGTCCCTTATTTTTAGTCGAGACCAGATGCCATGTTTGCTAGTTCAGTAGGAAGCAGTTTGAGAAGGGATGACTCAATGCTTATCTCAATGCCAGTTCGAGGAAAATAATCCTCCAAATTACTCTCCCAGTTCCATGACAATTTCGTATGCTTCTAGTCCATCTCGGGTCTTAGCATGCATGTACGATTCGAATTCGGTCAGATATATAAATCAGCCCGGAGTCAGATACTCTATTAGTTTTAGTTGTAATTGCTTAGTTTGGGATTTCAATTCCATCCCTACCCTTTCTGTATGTTTAGCACATTCGAGGACAAATGTTCCCCAAGGGAGGTATTGTAACACCTAGAAAGTTCCTAGATCATACCCTAGACATAAAGAAAATTCGGTTGGAAAGTGAAACTTTTGCCATAGAGCAAGTCGTGACACTACCCGTGAAGGGACTAGACAGTCATGGAGTCCCTACTCTGGCTTGAGTTCGGTGATTTAGTAAAGTCTTCAGTGGACCATGAGGAAAGTGACGGCTCGTTGGATCAAGTAGCAGTCGTCAAGTGGAAGTGCGAAAGAGGTGCAAGTATGGCTCGATGGCAATGGATGACACGATGAGTCATTTGTGTAAGAGCAACGACTCATTATGTCGGTCATTGGAAGAATGCCATAAAATATAGGGTCACCGAGGCAGTGTTGAAGACAAGAGGAGGAGACGAGTCATTAGGCTAAGTAATGACACGTCGTGACCACATCGTGAGGTGAAGGACAAGAATTGGGTTCAATGGTAATGGAAGACGCAAAGAGATCGTGGTAAGACCTAATGACTCGTGAAGTCGAGTCATCGGCGATTCAAGGAATTTTTAAGGGTTTTCTAGAGAGTTTGGTCACGGATGGAACAAAGATTGGAGTCCCATACCCCACGATTCGTGGGGGCCCTCATAGAGACTAGAAGCATGAATTTACCTACAAGTTTCCATGGGTGGTTTCATAAAATCCTATGCTTCTAACTCCTAAACTAAATCGTTTTGGATATCTTATGGGATGATTTTAAGGGGAATATCTAGCCTAATCCCACCTCGTTCTACCCTAGAAAGCACCATAAGCTCTTCTTCATGTTCTCTCTCAAGGCTCAAGATCACCTAGGGTTTTCTACAAAGGCTTCAAGATCCGAACTCTAGTGGAAGATTTTATCAAGCCGGAGTATGTGGGACTTCAACAAGGATCTCCTTTCATCCTTGTGTCCCAAATTTTATGCTAAAACTCTAATTTGATTTCTAGAAAAGCATGCCTTAGAGGTTTCAATCTCGTGAATTCTCAAATGTCTCCTATGGGTTTCCAGACTCTCATGATAAGTAGCCATGTATGTTTGTGAACTTACTTTCAAACTCATGATATGATAGTAACTGCATCTTCTAAATTTTACCATGAATTCGATATATATGTCTAAAGCATGATTTGAACATATGAGTTTTCATAAATCTAAAACATATGATTTTGTATATATGTTAAAGCATGATTAGAACCTATGGGTTTTTGTGAATATAAAATGCACGAATTATCACTATGCTTTGGCACTATAATGTTATGAATTTTGTTGACAAAGCATGGTAATGATTCATCAGACTTCGAGCATATTGATAGTAGAAAGTAGCCTTGATCAGATTCTAATGAACTCAGTATGTTATGACTAGATGAACACTCAGGTCTCTGATCAGCTGAATTAGACTAGACAAATGATATTAGTCAGGGATTCTCAATAGTAGAGAATGTTTCTCTTAGCTCGATCGGGAACTCTCAATAGTAAGGAATGTTTCTCTTAGCTCGAGTCAAAGACTCTCAATAGTAGAATATTCCCTTAGCTCGGTCGGGGACTCTAAATAGTAGAGAATATCTCCTTAGCTTAGTCGGGATTCTCAATAGTAGAATGTTTCCCTTAGTTTATGATTTTAGTATCGATTCAGCCCGAGTATAGTCTCAAGCCCAGTTCAACTCCAATATTACCGAGTTCGGTCTCGGTTGTCGGTAGTTAGCCGGTCACGGTATGATTTCAATTACGACTTCGAGTTTTTAGTACATGTACATGACCCTTATGCATCAGTTTTTAATCATACTTCATTAAATGTTTTCAAATAAAAGCATCATGTCAATAATTATACACATCTCAGACAAGGTCATTATATTTGATTCGAGTCATATGCTCGGTGATGTACTTAGCTTACTTCCTTGATCATACTTGTATGTTTCATTTCTTTTACGTTTCCCTCGTACTAGGTATATTCTAAGTACTGACTACATACTTTATGTGCTATATCATTTTATGATATAGATCCGAGGTTCCGGACTCGGCCTCATTGTTAGACGAGGCTCTATTCCCGCCTCCCGGATGTCGGTGGTGAGTCCTCATCTGGGGATAAGATTTATGATTTTTTTTTCTATTTTAGTTTTATTTTGAGTTTCAGACTTTCAGAGTTAGCTAGGGACTTGTCCCAGTAGCTCATCAATGTAGTAGAGGCTTTCAAGCATGTATAGACATATTCAACTTATGATTGATTTTATTAGATTATGTCTTGTGATATTGATTAGACTCTTTAGGTTAGCTTCCACTGCGGTTATGATGTTGCTAGTTTTATTTTGTTAGTCTCATCCTATAGATACACCATAGGTCGACTTAGAGCCTCTCGAGGTTCTTTGTCCCGTGCTACGGCTAGGGTGTAAACTCGGGTCATGACAAAACCCTTATCTAGAAGGTCCTTTGCTTGTTTCTTAAACTCCTTAAGCTCGGTTGGAGCCATTTTGAAAGAAGGAATGGATATGGATTGTGTATCGGGGAGGTCTATCCCAAAGTCAATCTCATGCTCATTAGGGACTCTAGGTAGATCATTTAGGAACTTGAAGTTCACGAACAATTGGGACTGACTAAAGAGTCGGGATTTCCAGAGCTGAGTTCTTCACCCAAACTAAGTGGTATTGCGACCCTTGAAAACCATCTTCTTTGGCCTTAAGGTAGGAAACAAAGTGACCTAAGGCTTTGCCTATAACTACCCATACGTTCTGAGACTGGTTCTGGACATCGAAATTTTACTATTCATGTTCTATAGTTAACTAAAACATTATAGGAATACAACTAATCCATGCCATGGATTGCATCAAAATCAGTCATATCTAACTCTACTAAATCGGTTGTGTGGTGACTTTCTAGAGCATGCTTGGGCCGGTTTTAAACATCCTCTATGTTATGGTGACTCGCGACGGGAGTATAGCGGGAAAGATCTTGGGAGGATTTCGAAATTGACATTGAATTTTATAGCAACATATGGGGTCACAAAGGATAAATTGGTCCCTGGATCTAACAATACATAAACATTAATGTGAAAGTCTCGTGATATACCCATGACCATATGGCAAGTTCTCCTGATCTTGGTGCGATGATAGCGCATAGAAATGGTTACGCGGCTGTCCTCACCAACACTAGATGAGGCACCCTACTAGGATAGACAAGCTGTTGGGGCTGCTGAAGAGGTGGAATGGGTACAACCAGCGATGTCGCCCTATCGGCTGATGGACCAGTCTTGGAGTACGTATTGAGAGCTTACCACACCCAAAACAAGTATCCTTGTTAATCAAATATTATCAGTGGTTCTTTCCACACTTCTTACAAGATAGGAATGTGCGACCTTCGGACATGCTCCCTTGCGACTTAGAGCCTGCTGCTCTACCCCTCTGGTCACCTCTAGGCTTGGGGGATGGGATATTAGGCGACAAAGATGCTAGAGCAGTGACCTTTGATGGAAGCGTAAGCGATTTCACACCTATTCTTTGTTGAGGAAATTCAAATTTTCCTGTCCTGGCCTCTTGTCCTCCCTTTCCTTCTCCTTCAACTTCTCTTCCTCAATTTGTTGAGCATGAATCATGAATCAGGAGATATCCATGCCTATGTGGCATAGTCTGCTCTGTACAGGTCATCCAATTAGAGCACTCACAACACAAACTTACACATTCAAACTCGTCTCGGCAACCATTTCCATAGCATACCTACAGACTAGGTGAATTTCAAGGCATACTCTCTCAACGGCATGGAGTTACGCTTCAAGTTAGTGAACTCCTTAGCCTTCACCTCACTCATCTCACAATGAAGGAATGCTGTCCGGGAAGGTTGTCATGAACTCATCCTAATTAACCGATGTTGCACTGAGCGATAACCTTCCTTCCCTTGCTTATACCATAGATGTGCTAACCCCTTGAGTTGATAGTACCAAGTCTACACTCCTCTCTCCGGTAATGCCATAATCTGAGTGATCTTCCGGACCTTATCAATGAAATCTTGTGGATCCTCGTCCACCTTTCGAACCATGCAACTCCGGTGGGTTCGTGCAGTGAAGCTCACCCTTCTTTAGCATTCGGGTTAGGATTCGTGGGTGCAAGTGCCTGCGGGTTGACTTTGACGGTCATGGCCTACACCAACATGCGGAAAGCAAACCTAGCTCTGCATGAGTAACATGCTTATTCAAAGGAGTCTATGGAGAGTGGTTGTGCTTCTGGTTTTCCATTCTGTTTCTCCTTACATTTGCTCTTTTGGGGTGGCATTTTCTATAAGTCATTATGGCATGAGTTACCTGAGTACGGAAAATGGACTTTATCGCAATACAAAATATGAAAGAAGGAAATTTCCTAGAATGTTTCGTAGCCTCTTTCTCATAAGTGTGGCGCACTTCACACCCATGAAAAGACTGTACTTAATACGGCTTTAAAACATCCTAGGACACTCCTAAACTTTGACTTGCTCCGATACCAAGTTTTTCACGACCACGATTCAATACCTTTGGCTGTACGGGACTTAGAACTACGAATGGCCCCAAGTTAATCCATGGTACAACCAGGACATCATAATATACTAACGAACTAAGCGGAAGCTAATAATGAGATATATTAGAAATATGAATAAGTCTAGAATATCAATAAATGTTTAACAGAAAAAACATAGGAACCAACATATTGAATATCTAAACATCTCTCTGAAAGCCTCAAACAATTGATGAAGGGAAGGTTCCCAACTAGCTCCACATAAACTGAAAACTGAAATAACAAAGATAACATGAAATAAACTATTGCCCTCAGATGATAAAAGTTACGCTTTCTAAGTTGTTAGGAATTGGAATATAGCTAACAACGGGGATGAGGCCGAACACCCGAAACCTAAATTATGAGACGATATAACACAAAATATGCGGTGATACTTTGAATGTCTTTAGTATGTGAAAACAAGTATTTATAAGGATAAGGACATCATGATGAAAATTATAATTATGCTATAGAAATAAAATGTGAGATTTATCGTAGGCGGAAGTACGATGACCTAAGGTTTAAAACATAAAAATGGAGGCGAGCAAGTCTCTAAAATCACAAAGTAAATTCATATGCGATTAATGGGCCATGTAAAAATAACACCAAGTAATGCATGTAATATATTCATGACTATGGGAGTGGGAGGTTCTTATAATCGACATACTCTAAGTGAGAATTATGGAGCCCAACTTGTAACCTGGTCGGGTGTAATGCCCAGAAATTCAAAATCTAATCCGGGACATATATCAAAATGGAAAGAGTGCGAGGACTCACCTAATGAGTCGTTATGGTTCCAACAACTCGTTGGAGTGGTCGTGAGGAAGAAGGGGTAAGTATTTAGAAGTAGAAGCAGTGCACCGAGCAGGGAAAAGCCCGGGAGTTGTAGTCACTAACACGACTGATTAAGTTGCCCGTGGTGGGCCTGAGTCAATGAATTTTAAAGTTGGTCGAGTGTACTTGATGGGTGGGGACGAGTCGTGGTCACCACGCGTATTTCGTTATGTCCCGTTTCAGCCTAGTCGATTTTAGGTAGTGTACCCTAACGAGTGCTACCACGAGTCGTCACCAGATGGCAACATTTCGTTAAGTGACTCATTACCTAGTCTAGTGTTGGATCTTGAAGTGAGGCGGTGTGGTCCACGATTGGTGACCACGAGTCATGAGTCGGTGAGGCGACTCGTTAGGTCCCTCGTGGTGACCTACGAGGGAAATTCAGGCGTGTACTCAGCAGGTGTGACCATGAGTCGTGGTCGATCACCACAATCGTTAGGTCACCCATTAAGGTCACTTGGCGGTTTTTCCAACGATTTTCTAAGGGCTATTTAGTAATTTCTAATCTCCCAAGCTTTAAACCACATCGTTTTGGATATAAATCAGACTTGATAAGGGTTTTAACGGTTCCTCCCCTCATTCTCATGTGTACTCTCAGAAAACTTATCAAAAGTTCTCCCGAAACTCTCAAACGAAAGCTTAGGGTTGTCCTCCATTGCGGCCCGGTTCAGTCCTCTTATACGGAAGAAATTTTAGTCAGGTATGTGGGAATTCAACGAGGAATTGTCCTTCCGTTATGTCCACCAACATCTTTCCATAATTTCCCTACTCCGAGTTTTGCCACGAGATTTATCGAATATGTAGAGATTTTCATGTTGATTCTAGTTAATTTCAATTGGGTTGTTATCCATGTGTATTAATCATATGATTTCATCAATTCCTAAGTAAATAGTTGTTTATTATTGTTCCAAGATGATTTATAGCCTAAATTTTTTAGGAAAGATTATTGCGTACTAAATTCCGTCCTATTTTGCAAAGTATGTTTTTAATTTGATAATCTAGATATTCCTTATTTTATATCTGTGGTAGTGAGAAGGCAATTATTCCATTAAGGAGAATGATTTTACTCTTGTTTGATGAAACCCCTTTAAATTCGTGAAATTTCGTCATATTATGAAATTCCCGTGTTGTTGCAATGAGTTGAGTTCTCTCTATGGCTGCTTAGTAGTTCATTCCAATTAGAACATAGAATCTCTTGAGAATCATTCGAAAAGTGTCAATCGATCAATTTGACTTCGAGTCTTTTTTCGGTGTCGAGTGGTACCTTTCAGTTATTAAATAGACTCAGATTATAGTTATTTTGTCCATTAAACGGTCATGAAATTCTAGTTATGCGCTCAAATAGCAAAGAACCCGGTTAGTTCTGATTGTTCTTAGACGGTTCACGACACTTTTAGATAACGACTCGGCAGTCCCTAGACAATTTCTGAATTTGGTACGATGGACTCTCGAGGTACTCGAGTTATATGTCCTGACTAGTCTTGGGCCCCCAGGTTTGAGCTATCATCCTAGTAGTTTCAGTTTAGGTTTCCAATGGGAGTAGGACTTAGCCGAGCGGGCGGGGTTCGGCCACACCAGGGTTCCGAACTATGTTGTCATTAGACTATAGTATTACTTGGTTTGATTGGCCCCAAACTTTTGCTGTGCACCAGTTCATGTCTCTATATACTGGAAGGTATATTGGGGTCAACCGGTGGGAATTGTATACATCGTACTCCACGTCTAGATCACGTGGTTATATGTTGGTCAAGGCTCTCTCACTAGTCGATTCGGTCGATCTCGGTTATTGATAGTTGGTTCGAGTTTAGATCGATTCGGTGTGGTGGACTCGATATTTCAGACTTAGGGCATGTTTTTAACCATTGACAGGGAGTCACCTTGGCCATTTTTAGTTTACATCGTGATTTAGTTCAGCTTACCCGATGCTCATTGCGTGTCATTTCATTTCGGACTTTATATTGAGATATGTTTTCTCCCTTTTTCGATGCGTTTCAATCTTGACACATATATGTTGTATTGTTTCATGATACATTGCGGGTTTCGATTCGGCCAGCGTTAGCGTTACGATCCAGATCCTTCTCCGCTACAGCGAAGTGTGAGTCGTCATCATTCAAGGGCCTTACTTTACTTTCTTTTAGTTGAGAGTGGTTATTTTAGTTAGATTTAGAGTTGGTTGGGGGCTTGTCCCGACAACTCCTCGGTTAGATGGCGTTCGGATCGGACTTGATTTCGAGATTCTCGGATATTTTAAATTTCTAAATTCAGATTTTAATTTTCATATATGCTATTATGTATTGTTTCAAATTTCCATTGTGCATGATTTCTCATAATAGGTGTATGATAGACTAGGGTTAACTTGGGGTCATGTGTGACTTCAAGTGCGGAGTGTTGCGTCCGGGGTGTAGGCTCGGGTGTGACAAACTTGGTATCGAGCACTAGGTTTGCAGATATCTCCAAAGAAAGTACGAAAGCCGCTCCTTTTCATGGGTGTGAAGTGCACCACACTTATGACAAGGCTACAAGATGTTATTAGGAAAACTCCTTTGTTCATACTCTTTCAATGCGTTAAAGTTTCAATTCCGAGAGAAATGCCCTTCTAATTCATGCTCTACTTTATTTCAGTGAACCATGCCTCCCAGATGCGGTAATGGATGAAGGGATGGTAATGTCAACAGACCTTCCCCACCGGCCCGACAACTCCCCAGATGATTCCATATCTGGTGAATTTGAGGCGTCCGTCAGCTGGCCCAAATAGCACCAACCAGGTGAACCATGCTGGTGGTACCGATGAACACCAGTAGGTGCAGCTGTTGCAAGGGTGCGGGGACTTAACCCATATGAACCCTGCATCCTTTCAAAGAAGGATCCAAAGTAGGGGAGGATCCCAGGGAGTTCGTGGATGAGGTCAGGAAGATCACCCACATTGGATGTCGGCTCCTCGAGTGCGTACGCTGCCTACCGGCTCAAAGGGAGTAGCTCAGTGCAGCATGACCCGGTGGAAGAGGGGCGGCCGGTCGGGTGGACCGGTGGAGTGGGAAGAATTCCACCCTCTTTCTTGGATAGATTTTTCCCTCTTTGCCAGGCGGGGAGGCAAAGATGGTGGAGTTTATGAACTTGAGACAAGGAAACGGGACCGTGGAGGGTATGCTCTTGGAGTTTACTTACTAGGCTATCTAAGTACGCTCCGAGATGGTAGCGAGCCAAGGGCTCCCATGTTGAAGTTTGTGAACGGGTTGTAGAATATGGTCCTCAAGGAGGCGCGGGACAGCAATGTTGATTAAAGACATGGACCTCTCCCAGCTTGATTGTTTGTGCCCCGGCGATTGAGGTTGAAAAGTTTGAAGGATATGGGCCGAAAGAAAAATAGGAAAGGACTGTCCGGTCAGTTCAACCATCAGAGGTCTAGCGGTGTAGCCGCCCACCGCAACAGCTGTAGAGAGCTCCAGCACCCAATTTTGCCAGCGCCCTAGCCGTTCGGTCCTGCTAGGATTGGAGGGGTGGGTCATTTGGCACCAGTCTCAAGCCCATAGTGCGGGAAAAAGTATCCCGAGTTTCCCCCAAGCGTGGTAGGAATCACCCGGGAGAATGCCTTCGAGGGGACGAGAGGTTGTTTTGGGTGTGAATGGCACTGGACACCGACTTAAAGGTGCCCATCGGCATGGCGAGGAGATCGCAATCTACCACCTTATCGGCTCAAACGGGACTGACCCGGCGGTAGGCCAACACATCGAGAATACGAGATGGCGTCAGCGCCAAAATTGCTTCTATGTTCTATCATCCTGTCAAGATTAGGAAAGTTCACCTGACGTAGTTACTGTTATGTTACATCTCTTCCATCTAGATGTGTATTTATTCCCTCTTAGATCCGGGAGCCATTCTTCGTTCATGACTCCTTATATAGCAGGCCAGTTCAACATCAGTCCCGAGGTCCTCGAGAACCATTTCGAGTCTCCACCCCGGTTAGCGAGTCGAGTTAGAGCCAGCGGGTGTATAGAAACTACCCCGATCTCAATTCTGAGTAAAGTTATTCCAAATGATCTTATAAAGTTAGACATGGTCGACTTTTACCTTATTCTCGGCATGCATTGATATACACTCTGCTATGCCTCAATCGATTGAGAACTAGAGTTGTCAGAAGTTTTAGTTTCCCAATGAGCCGAGTGTTAGAATGGGTGGTGCCGGTTCGAGTGCCTAAGGATGAGTTTATTTCCTACCTTAAATCCTAAACTCATCTCAAAGGGGTGTATATACCATAAGTTCGGGTCGAGGATTCCGACTCGGGGCCCCAACTATCCGATCGATTCCGGTGATCGGCGAGTTCCCGGATGTTTTCTGAGGAACTTCTCGGAGTTTCCACATGAACGGAAAATAGACGATAGATCTCCTCCCGGATACTCGACTATCTCCATCCTTCCTTACAAAATGGCTTCGGTTGAGCTTAAGGAGTTGAAGGAGCGCTAAAGGACCTTATTGACAGGGTTTTTGCTCCAGTTGACATCTCTCCTGAGGGCTCCATTACTATTCATGTGTAAGAAGACGGTACCCTCGGAATATTGCATAGATTATCGTCGGTGAACAAGGTCACGGTCAAGAACAAGTACCCTTTACCCGAGTTGATGATGCTGTTCCAAACAGCTTCGGGGAGCTAGTTGTTTCTCCAAGATTGATCTCGAGGTTAGGGTACCGTCGGCTAAGGTCGGGAGTATGACATACCGAAAACAACATTTGGGGCTTCGGTATGGTCACTAAGAGTTTGTGGTGATATCCTTTGTGCTAATAAATGCCCCGGCCTTCATGGATTTGATGAATAGGGCTAAGCGTACTTGGATATGTTAGGTATTGTATTTATCGATGACATTCTAGTATACTCAAAAAATGAGGAAGATCATGCAAATCACTGATATTAGCATTGCGGAAACTCGGGGATCGCTAGTTGTTCGCTAAGTTTAGCAATTGTGAATTCTAGTTAAAGTCCATGACCTTCTTAGGTCATGTGGTCTCGAGTGAAGGAATACAAGTAGATCCTCACAAGATAGCGTAGTAAAAGATTGGCCAGACCTACCTCTCTAAATGAGTTTTCACAGGCTTAGCGGGTTATTATCGGCAATTTGTAGAAGGCTTTTATTCTATAGAATCCCCTCTGACTAAGTTAACACGGAAGAAGGTGAAATTTCGGTGGTCGGACGAGTGCAAGAAGAGTTTCCAGAGTTGAAGACTCGACTCACTCTTTTACTCCGGTTTTGACATTGCCGAAGGAACCGAGATGGATTGGTTGTTTATTGTGACGCTCGAGTTGGACATGGTTGCGTTCTAATGCAGTGGGGCAAAGTGATAGACTATGCCTCAGGCGGCTCAAAGTTCATAAGAAGAATTAGTCAACTCGCTGACTTGGAGTTGGCGGTGGTGTTCGTGTTAAAAATATGGATACATTACCTTTATGGGGCTCACATGGATGTATTCACGAGATCTGAAGCCTTCGGCATGTGTTCGGCCTAGAAGGACCTAAACACATCAGAGACGGTGGTTGGAGTTGCTAAAGACTACGACATGAGCATTTTGTATCACCAAGGAGCCAAAGCCAGCGTGGTGGCGCGCCTAAACGAAGGTCTATGGGGAGTGTGACTCACATTGAGGAAGACAAAATGGAGGTTAGCAAGGGGCGTTCCGCAGTTAGCGGTTAAGGGTGCAGCTTGTGGATTCCCCCAAGGTGGGGTAATTAGTGCATAGTGGGTGGATTATCCTTGGTAGTTGAAGTTAAGTCCAAACAAGATGAAGATCCAGTTCTACTTAAACTTAAAGAAGCGGTTCTCAAGAAGGAGGTTGAGGCTTTCTCAAAAGGGGGAGATGGTGTGCTCCGCTACCAGGGAAGGTTGCGTGTACCGGATGTTGGTGAGTTGAGACATCAGATACTGGCCGAGGCACACGGCTCGAGATACTCCATTCACAGAGTGCTACTAAAATGTCTTTGCGACTTGCGGGTATTTCGCGGTGGAACGGTATGAAGAGGGACATTCTTGAATTCATGGCCAAGTGCCCAAGCGCCAACAAGTTAAGGTGGAACATCAAAGACCGGGAGGCATGATTCAAGACATCAGTATACCCATGTGGAAGTTGGGGAAAAGTAAATATGGACTTCATTACGAGTCTACCTCGGACTCACCGATAGCATGACTCAATGGGTGGTTATAGATTAGATGACTAAGTCGGCTCACTTCCTCCCAGTCAAAACCACAGAACTTAGTTGAGACTATGTAAACTTTACATCCAAGAGTTAGTCAGACTTCCTTAGGGTGCCCTTGGCTATCATTTCAGACGGGGGAATGCAGTTCACCTCACTCTTTTAGAAGTCCTTTCAGAAGGGCTAGGCACTTTCGAGTCCAAGCCAGCCTGACTTTTCACCGTGAACCGATGGACAAGTTGAAACGCACTATTCACTTACCCTATAAGATATGCTAAGAGCATGTGGGTATTTAAGGGTAATTAGGATGACCATTTGCCTCTCATAGGTTGGCGTACAACATGTGCTTCCTTCAGCATTTAGATGGCCCCATTTGAAGCATTATATGGGAGAAGATATAGAATCTCCTATAGGGTGGTTTGATGTTGGGAAGCTCGTTGATAGGGCGAGATTCGGTTCACGGCCTTGTGGAAAGTTCATCTCATCCGAAAGGTTGAAAACAGCTCGAGAGATGTTATAAATCTTATCAGTGTGCGAAGAAGAGAGTTGGAGTTTGCGGTTGATAGTGGGTTTGCACAAAATTTCGCCCATGAAAGGGTGATGCGGTTTTGGAGAGAAAGGAAAGCTCAATCTGAGATATGTGGGACCTTTATACTTGAATTTTTAAGACTATCGGCAATGTAGCCTATGAGCTAGAGTTACCTTGAGAACTGCTTGATTTGTACACCCATTTTCCATGTGTCACTTTTGAAGAGGAGTACATCAGAAGAGACCAACCTCGGTTGTATGACTAGACGCGTGGTAATAAAGGATAGTCTCTCATAAGGAAATTTTGATCCGAGATCCTTCATTGTCGGGTTCGTAGGTTGAGGAATAAGTAAATAGCTTCAGTTATGGAGAAATCGAGGCGAGGTTGAGGAGCTACGTGGGAGGCAGCAGATATGATGGCCAAATGCCCGCATTTTCCTACCGTCTCTAGAACAGCTTAAGAAATTAGTTTTGACCTAGAACTAAATTTAGTTTTCATGACTCGATTCGGATATTCAAGTCCCTTTCGTTTGAATGTATGTATGAAAAGTAAATTTATTGGTTATCTATTTTGAAATAGAGGTAGTCATTCCGACAGTTTTGGTGTTAAATGAGTAGTATTTGGACATTTTGATTATTATTCTCTGCTTTCCTATGTGTTCTCTAACATTTGAGGACGAATGTTTACAAGGGGATATTGTGTAATGCCCAGGAAAACTCAAATCTAAGTCCGGGATGATAGAAAATGCACAAAGTGAAGAAATGTTAAAAAGGACGACTCACCTAACGGAGTCATTATGAGACCCAACGACTCGTTAGGTCAGTAATGAAGAAGGATTAAGTATTGAAAATGAGAAGCGGTCATGACGATAGACTTCACGACCGTTACGTTGCTCGCGGTCGAGGCACAGGTCGAGGAATTATAAGGTTGGTCAGTGTACTTGACGGGTGGGGACAACGATTCGTGGTCACCCGTAACGAATCGTTATATCCCCTGTTGCCATCCCTAGTCAATTTTTGTGATCTTCACCCTGCGCTGGTGCTACCACAGTGATCTGGCCGACAGCGACTCGTTAAGTGACTCATTACACGGTCTAGTGTTGGATCTTCATAGGAAGTGAGGCGGTGTGGTCCACAGGTGACCACGACTAATTAGGTCCCTCGTGGTGACGTACTGGAAATTCGGGCAGTGTACTCAGCAGGTGTGACCACGAGTGGGCAGTCGGTCACACGAGTCGTGGTCGATCCTGTCGTTAGGTCACCCATTAGGGTCACCTAGTAGTTTTCCCAGTGATTTTCTAAGTTCTGTTTCGTAATTTCTATTCTCTAAGCTTTAAACCACATCATTTTGGACGTAAAATAGATATTAGAGAGGTTTTGAATGGTTCCTCCCCTCATTCTCACGTTTATTCTCAAAAACTTATTGAAAGTTCTCTCGAAACTCTCAAGAAAGCTTAGCGTTGTCCTCATTACTTCAGTTCAAGTCCTCTTCTCCGGGAGAAATTTTAGTCAGGTATGTGGGAATTCAACAAGGGAATTGTCCTTCCCTTGTGTCCCAAAATATTTCCATAATTTCTCTATCGGTTAATACTAAGATTTTCGAATATGCGGAGATTTTCATGTTGGCTCTCGTTAATTTCAATTGGGTTGTTATCCATGTGTATTACTCAGATGATTTTCATCAATTCCTAAGTAAATAGTTATTGTTGTTGTTGCCCGAGATGATTATAGCCCTAAATTTTAAGTAAAGAATATTGCTTCGTATTAGTCTATTTTGCAAGTATGTTTTGGGATGAATATCCTAGAAATTCTTATTATATATATCTGTGTGTGTGTGTGAGAGAGAGAGAGAGAGAGGGAGAGAGCAATTATTCCATTAAGAGGAATGATTTTACTCTTGTTGGATGAAACCCGTTTAAATTGAAATTTATCATATTATGAAATTCTGTGTTGTTGGAATGAGTTAAGTTCTTTATTGGCTTGTAGTTGATCCGGTTAAAAGCGTAGAATCTCTTGAGAATCATTCAAAAAGTATTAGCGTCGGTTTGACTTGGTCTTTTTCCAAGGTATCAGTGGTGCCTCTCGGTTATTAGAATCGGACTCGAGATTATAGTTATTTTGTCCATTAAGCAGTCATGACATTTCAGATTTATAGCTCTGACCATTCCCAGGGGTTGTAGATGGTTACGGCGGCTTTGGACAAGCAACTCGACCAGTCTAGAACCCGGCTTAGTCTGGTCAATAAGACACTCGGGGTACTTTCGGTTATATGTCACGACTAGTCTTGATTTAGGTTTTGGTTTATCGGCCTAGTAGTTCGGTTTAGGTTTTCCGGTGGGAGTAGGACTTAGCATCCCAGCCGAGCGGAGTTCCAGCGCACCCAGTTTGCCGGAACTCGTTGCCCGGCGTAGGCTCTACGGTATTAATTAGCTTTGGTGTGGACTTTTGTGATCACCCGGTTCCTGCCTCTACATGCACCACACAGCTTGCGAAGTGCTGTTGGAGTCCTACAGAGTTGGGAGTGTATACATCCAGACTCACGTCTAGCTCACGTGGTTATGTCGGTTAGAGACTCACCCACTAGTTAGTTTGATTCGATCTCGATTATTGACGGTTCAATTCGGTTCCAAATGGGTTAGTGTGCTCTCTTAGACTCGGTATTTTTAGACTTAAGGCATGTTTTGACCATCGGGCAGGTCACCTTGACCATTTCAGTTTACATCACTAGTTCGATTCATCTTACTGTTGGTCATTTCATGTCATATCGATTCGGACTTTATATTCATATATGTTTTCTCCCCTTTTTCATTATATTTAAAGTATTGATGCATATTTTTATATTTGTATCATTTTATGTCTGTTCTTGATTTCAGACTTCGGCATCGTTAGCCGTTGCGATCCAAATCCTCCTCCGCTGCAGCAGTGAGTCCTCATCATTCAAGGTCCTTGTTTTACTTTCTTTTAGTTGAGTTGTTATTTTAGTTAGATTTAAAAGTTAGTGAGCACCCAGCCAATTCCTCGGATTAGATGGCTTTAGACCAGGACTTGATTTTACATTCTCGGATATTTTAAATTTCTAAATTCAGATTTTAATTTTCAAAAATGCTATTATGTATTGTTTCAAATTTTCGTTGTGCATGATTTCTCGAGTACAGAATTTATGTCATGAACTTCAGGGAGTTTGACTTGAGTCACGTGTGACTTCAAGTATCGTGTTGCGTCCAGGGCGTAGGCTCGGGGTGTGACACCATCAGGGAGGAGTGTCCATACCTTTCCAAGGGTAAGGACCATGAAGGCATAAATTCACTCATGATCCCATTCGAGTCAAAGGGAGACACTCTCAGCGGAGAGGATCCTTTAACTTTATGGAGGCACGTAGTTGTTGGACTTGGGTTATCTAACAGTATTAAACTGGTGTTAAATACTACTCTTAAATTATACATAGGTGCTCATAATTACATTTTATATCTGATAGATTATGTATAGACTAGTTTGAAATCATGTAAATTACTAAATTTCTTGAAATCTTGAATTAGCCATGCAAAAACTATGTTGGTCTGCTGACCATGATCATATGTGAAAACATTTGAAATTATACTTAGTTTGATCAAAATCATTCTAAATTGAGTATAGAGATTCATAGGAGTTTTTTCAAAGAATTCAACCCAGCACTTGCAAAAGTACATATAGGAATCATGGAAGAACTTATCGCATCAAAATCTAGAGTTTTGCATAAAAGGTTCTAACCTAGAAATCATAAAATTGAATAATTACAATGAAAACATGAATTGAAGCTTGGAGTTTAGAATAAGTGTGAAAACCCTTCATAATCCCACATACTTGGACATGATAATTTCTTGCGTACTACTTGAGAACCCACGAATTTGGAGAAGAAAAGCCCCAGGTGTTCTTGAGAATCTGAGAGGTGGAATTTCCTTGAATGATCATTGTTATGAGAACGGGTGGGGAAAGGTATGAAAACCCTTAATAGAATCCAAAAAAACCTTAGTGTAGGTACTAAAAGCATAGGAAGTTATGAAACAACCCCTGAAAAAACATACTAAAAAACTGTCGCTCGGTGCCAACGAGTCGTTAGATCAACCACGACTCGTGGTCAATAAGGCAACTTGAAAGCTTTGATTTTCATTCCATGATCAAACAGGATGGGTCATGGTCTAGTACCATGATTCGTGGTCTTCTCTCGTGGTCCACAGGATAAAGTTATATTTGTGGAACCTCTTACCATGAGCTAACAGGACGAGTCATCCTATGTACCACAATTCATCCTTTGTCTTGTGGTGTATGGACTAACTTGGTCTGAAATGCTTGTCGTGACCAAGACTCTAATGCACGAGTTCTCCTTCCTCACCATGACTTATGGTGGGGGTCATCCTATGGAGAAGGTTCCATCTCTACTAGTTTTCTACTTCAAGTCTAGGATTTGATCTTAGGAACTTTAGGGTGTTACATACGGGCGACGAATATGAAACTCCTTTTGAAGAAATATGATTGGAATATGGTATTACTCACAAATAATTGCCTTACTCACTAAAAATCAAACGGAGTTGCATAAAGAAAAATAGAATACTAAAGTAAATGATGAATTCCTCATTGATAAGTTCGACTTACCCCGGAGACTTATGGTGAGAGATTACCTTTACGACTGGCCAAATACTCAATCGAGTGCCTCATAGCAAAACATAATTTATTTCATATGAAAAATTATTTTTAATAAAGAAAGCATAACCTTGAATACTTGAAAGTGTGGTAGCATTTAACTAAAGTACAAGTTCCTAAACCCAAAAGGATAAAGATAAGTACAAAGATCAATGATTGTGTTTTCATAGAATATGCTGCGAATAGTAAAGCATATTGATTCTTGATTCATAAATAAGAAAATCATGGCATTCATATTAATACGATAATGGGAATCGAGATAATGCTAAAAATTTTGAATATATGTATATATTTGTATAAACGAAATGTGAATTGTCTAGCATGGGATCTAAATGACACCGAGAAAAGAAGTAAAGAAAAATATTTCTAATGCGGAAAATCCAAGACGTCGCATAATTCAAAGGACTTCTACTTTCTTTCACTACTAGAAATTGGACCTATAGAAACAATTTCTTTCACAACGATTTATGAATCGTTGCTATATATGGTCTATTGCAACGGTTTCACCTGTTACCAAAAACACAGTGCTATCAATGCAGTTAGCAATAAAACCATTGCCACTAATATCAATTTACTCATGAACTGATGCAAAATCATGCTTAAAAATAATCATGGATATCACTCTACATGAATCTAAAGAAATTTTACATATAATCCTTCGCATTGGCTCGGGGCTAAGATTCATACGAGAAATTTGAGAAGAGTTTTGGGGGACACAAGGGAAGAACTATCCCTTGTTGATTCCACATGCGACTAAAATTCCTAGAAGGAATCTTGAATTTCTATAATGGAGGAGGAACCTAATCCTTGCTTGAGAGCTCTTGACTGAGAACTTGCGTAATTTTTCTAAAAATGCGAGAGTGGGGGATGAGGGAAATCATTTAACCCCCTCTAAATTTCCTTTAAAATTCCCAAAACAACTTAGTTTAAGATCTAGGAGGTTAAGGAATTACCCTTAGGAAAATCGTCGGGAAAACTCTACCAGGTGGTCCTAACAACGGACCTAACGACTCATTACTGCACAGGCCCACGACTCGTGGTCGATCCATAAATTACCACTTTGCTCGTGATCACGGCTCGTCACGGGCAACCTAATGACTCGTTAGTGGTGACCATGACTCATATTCACCACTTGTTATGTACACTGCCTCCAAGCCAATTATTCCCTCAATCAGTTGCCCACGACTCTTCCCACATTTGATGAGGACTGACCACGACTCGTGGGTTCTCAGGTCCAAGTACTGCTGCCTCCTTCCTTCCATTTCTCAATCATCCCTTCCATGGCCGACCTAACAAGTACGTGGGGCACGACCGCGACTGTTGGTCATATCCGTCAGAGTCAACTTCCCAAAATCCTTTCCATGACTCATCCAGCGACCCATTAGATCCTATAACGCTCATTAGGTGAGTCACTCTGGGGAGCTACGGGTTTTACGTTGGGTTCATCTCAAATTCTTGGTTTAAAGCTTGGATCTTTTGAGATTTACAGTATCTCCCCCTTGGAACATTAATCCTTGAATGTTGGAAAACACAAACGAGAGAGATGAAATTTTTAATATTCAAATGCGATCATTAAACCAAAAGCGATGGAAAGAATACCTCTTTATTCAACTACATAGCTTAAGCTGAATTCTTTTCATGCATACCTCAATAAACATAAAGAAACTTAAACATGAATTGAACATGAAAACTAAAGTGAGTTCTAGGGTAGCGATATCTCAAGCTATAACAAAGCCGGTAGAGAATAAGTGTGGGTATCGGCCATCATATCTTCTCGGCCTCCCAGTAGCTCCCTCCCTTTGGTGATTTCTCCATAAGACCTTGGCCCAAGCCACCTCCTTGTTTCTCGGATTACGGAACTGACGGTTAGGATTTGAGCTAGGGACCTCCTCGTATGAGAGACTATCCTTTATTGCTACATTGTCTAATCGCACAATTGGAGTTGGATCACCAATGCACTTCTTGATATGACACATGAAATGTTTGGGTACCTGAAGCCAACTACGAAGGTAATTCCAACTTCATGAGCTACCCTTGCCAATTCTCCTCAGAACTCTTTAGGGTCCCACATACCTCGGGCTGAGATTTCCCTTCTTCCCAAACCTCATCACCCCTTTCATGAGTGCATTTTGGATAGACCCGAGTCATTTACGGCAAACTCCAATTCTCTTCTCCTCGCATAGCATAAGATTTCGATGGCTTTGAGAAACATTTCCAATCTTTCTATGATAGTTGTACCTTTTCATAGCTTCGTGAGCAAGTGGCTGATTATTGCGGCTTCAACAACCTTAAACCATCCAATAGGAGACATGCACCTTCTACCATACAATGCCTCAAATGGGGCCATCTAGATCTTGGAGTATTAACTATTGTAATTACGCAAGAATAGAGGCAGAGTGGTCATCAGCGCGCAAATCAATTGTGCATGCCCTCAACACATATCTTCTAGAGTGCAAAGATAGTGGCTCGGCTTTCCCGTACGTACGCGGGTGAAAAGTTGTACTAAGCTTGACTGAGTGCCAGAAGTCCCTTTTGAAAAGACTTCAAAATGTAGAGGTGAACTAGAGTACCTCTATACGAGATGATGGATAACACCTCCATGAAACCTGACCAACTCCCGAATATAAAACATAGCATAATCATCCGCCGAGTCTGTGGTTTTAACCGGGAGGAAATGTGTTGACTTAGTCATCCGTTCTACTACCCATATGGAATCATGTTGCGGTGAGTTTTGAGGTAGACCCTGTAATGAAGTCTATGGTTATTTCTTCCCACTTCCACGTGGGTATGCTGATATCTTGGGTCATACCTCCCGGTCTTTGATGCTCTGCTTTGACTTCTTGGAAGTTCGGAGCACTTGGCTCTGAATTCCAACAATGTCTCTCTTCATGTCGTTCCACCAGTAAATATCTCGCAAATTGCGGTACATTTTAGTAGCACCAGGGTGGATGGAGTACCTCTAACTTTGTGTGCTTCGGCCAATATCTTGCTATCTCGGAGTCACCAGGTGTCGATCACCGCACGGCTGCCCGATAACGGAGCACACCATCTCCCCCTTTGGAGAAATCCTCAACCTCCTTTTTGAGAACTGCTTCCTTGAGTTTAAGAAGAATGGGATCCTCATCCTATTTGTACTTAACTAAACAACCAAGGAGTCGACCCACTTTGCATCACCACTCCACCCTCGAGTGAGTCGACCAATTGCACCCCTAGCAGGGGCTAGTCTGTGCATATCCTTTGCCAACTCCTTTTTTCCTTCCTCAATATGAGCCACGCTACCCATAGACACTCTGGTTAGGGCACCACATTGGCTTTGCCCGGGTGATATAGCACTCATGTCATAATCCTTCGAGCTCTAACCACCTTCTATTGTGAAGATTCAAATCCTTGGCCCGAATACATACTAAAGGCTCTTGTGATCGGTGAAAACATCCACGTAAGCCCCATATAGATAATGTCTCCATATATCTCATTCAAATACGATCGCTGCCAACTCCAAGTCATGAGTTGTCTTCTCAAGAACCTTGAGCTTGCTTGGAGGCATAGGCTGTACTTTTCCCCCTTCGCATCGAGGAACTGTAGGGTCCAACTCTGGGAGCGTATTGCAATACACTACAAATCTATCAAAGGTCTTCTAGTAGAGTCAATACTGGAGCAGAAGTATTGAATTGAGTTTTAACTCCTGAAAACTCTTCTCACACGCATCGACCACTAGAACTTCACCTTACGAGTCGGCCTAGTCGGTGGAATGCTATAGAAAAAAACCCTCTACAAAGCTCGATAATAATCGGCCAAGCCCAAGAAGCTTCTGATTTCGGTTGGAGAGGTAGGTCTAGGCCAGTCTTTCACTGCTGCTATCTTTTAAGGAGTCAGCGGATACCCTCACCCGAGATCTGTGACCAAAGAAAAGTCACGTACTTCAACCAAAATCACACTTGCTAAACTTGGCGAGCATTTGGTGGTCTCGAGTGTCTGAAGAACTATCCTCAAGTGATTAGCATGCTCTTCCTCATTTGCGAGTATAGCAGAATGTCATCAATAAATACAATGATGAACATATCCGAATCTTTGCTTGAATACTGTTGTTCATCGAGTCCATGAAGGTTGCGGGGCATTTGTTAGTCAGAAGGATATAACCACAAACTCAAAATGACCATACAGAGTTAAAGCTATTTTGGTATGTCACACTCTCTGACTCTTAGCTGGTGATAACCCGACTCGAGATCTATTTTGGAGAAACGGCGCTCCTGAAGTTGTTCGAACGGGTCATCAATTCTAGGTAGGGGATACACAATTTCTGTTGCTGTCCCTATTCAATAACGATAATCGATGCACATTCTGAAGGTACCATCTTTCTTTGGAACGAATAGCACTGCAGACACCCCCATGGAGAGGTGGTAAATGATAACACCCTTATCAAGAAGATCTTTTAGGTTTGCTCCTTCAACTCCTTAAGTTCGGTCGGGCCATTCTATAAGGGGGATGGAGATGGGCTGAGTATCTAGAACAAGGTCTATGCCGAAGTCAACTTCCCGTTTAGGAGGAACTCGAGAAGATCTTTAAGGGGAACACATCTAGGAACTCTCTAACAACGGGGGCCAGATTGGATAATTGGGGTCTCGGTAAGAATCCTTGACCCAAACTAGATAACACCCTTATCAAGAAGATCTTTTAGCTGCTCCTTCAACTCCTTAAGTTCGGTCGGAGCCATTCTATAAGGAGGGATGGAGATGGGCTGAGTATCTAGAACAAGGTCTATGCCGAAGTCAATTTCCCGTTTAGGAGGAACTCCGAGAAGATCTTTGAGGAACACATCTAGGAACTCTCTAACAACAGGGACCGATTGGATAATTGGGGTCTCAGAATAAGAATCCTTGACCCAAACTAGATGGTAAATACATCCCTTAGAAATAAGCTTCCTAGCCTTAAGGTAGGAAATAAACCTACCCTTCAGTGCTGAACTACTTCCTGACCATTCTAGAGCTGGCTCATTAGGGAACTGGAACCTCACGACCCTAGTTCTGCAGTCGACTGAGGCATAACCGGAGTATAACCAATCCATGCCAAGAATGAGGTTGAGGTAGACCATGTCTACCTCTACAAGGTCAGTTGGAATGACTTTATTGCAGACTGAGATTGGACAGTTTCTATACACCCAACTGGCTCTAACTGACTCGCTAACTGGGGTGGAGACTGAGAAGGGTTCTGATAGTACTTCTGGATTAATATTGAACTAAACTGCTACGTAGGGAGTCACGAATGATAGTGTGGCCCCCAGATCAAGTAGGGAATATACATCTAAGTGGAAAAGACGTAACATACCCGTGACTACATCTGGTGAGTTCTCCTGATCCTGGCGAGATGATAATGCATAAATATGGTTTTAGCTTTGACCGCCCTTCATACCTGATGCGTTAACCTATTGAGATGGTCGGCCTGCTGGAGCTGCTGAGGTGGTGGATTGTGATCTCCCCCGTCCTGCTGACGGGCATTCCTTAAGCCAATGCCCAAGCTGTCCACAACCAAAACAGCCCTCTCAACCCTGAAGACACTCTCCTGGGTGATTTTTTCCACACTTGTGGAAAGTTGGATACCTGTTCCCAGAACTGTAGCTCTGATATTGAGAGCCTGATGATCCACCCCGTCGGTCCTTGCAGGACCGAAAGGTAGGGGCGTTGGCTGAGCTGGGCATTGGAGCCCTCTGCTGCTATTGCTGCTGCTATGGGCGGTTGCTACCGCCTAACCTCTAATGGCCATGATCTGACTGGCCAGTACTTTCCTGCTTATTCTTTCTTTCCATGTCCCTCAATTTTTCAACCTTGATCTGCTAGGCATAGAAAATCAAACTGGAGAGGTCGATATCTTTGATCAGCATCGCTGTTCTGCACTCTTTGAGGACCAAGTTTGACACCCTATTCACGAATTTCATCATGCAATCCCTTGGCTTGGCCACCATCTCTGGAGTGTATTTGGACAACCTGGTGAACTCCAGAGCATACTCTTCTATGATTCTGTTTCCCTGTCTCAGGTTCATGAACTCCGCTACCTTGGCCTCCGTGAGCTCCCAAGGGAAGAATTTGTCCAGGAAAGCTGTAGCGAACTCCTCCCATTCCACCGGTCCTGCATCCGCTGACCTCCCCTCCTTCCACTGCTCGTACCAAACTTGAGCTACCCCTTTTAGCTGATAGGCAGCCAAGTCAGCACTCTCTGAGGGGCTGACACCCATGATTCGGGTGATATTCTTAATCTCGTCCACAAATTCCTGTGGGTCCTCTTCCACCTTAGATCCATGAAAGTATGTAGGGTTCATCCCAGTGAAGTCTCGCACCCTAATAGCTGCTGCAGACCCGATTGTGTTCACCGGCACCACCTGCTGGCTCACCTAGTTTGTTACCGTTTGGGCGAGCAGCTGAATTGTCGCCCTGAATTCTACGATAGATACTGAGTCATCCTAAGGGGCTGCTGGGGCTGGTGGGGTAGTTTGCTGGGCATTACCGGTCCTCCTTCCATTACCGTGTCATGGAGGCATAATTCACTGAAATGAAGTAGAGCACGAGTTAGGAGAATGATTTTGGAACTGAATTTCAATGCACGATAAGGTGTATAAAATAAAAAGAGAACTTTCCTAAAGACATCTCATAGCCTCCCCTTCATAAGTGTGGCGCTCTTCACACCCATGAAGAGAACTCTACTCGATGCGGCTTTCAGACATTCAAGGATACTTTAAACCTAGTGCTCTGATACCAAGTTTGTCATGCCCCGAGTTTACACCCTGGACGGAACACGGTACTTGAAGCCACAAGTGACCCCAAGTCAACCTCTGGTCTATCATACACTAGCATTCTGAGTAACATAAAATACATACCGCAGAAATTTAAAACAAAAGTATAAATACTTGGGAATGTTAGAACGAGGCTACATATTTAATAAAACCAATCTGAGACTGAAAAACATATCTACATCTAAAAGCCACTAAGACTGATGAGCTACTAGGAAAAACCCCTAGCTAACTCCAAATCTAAATAAAAAGAATGAAAGCATAACTAAAGAAAATAAGCTCCATCCTCGAGAATGAGGATCACCAACGAGGATAGCTGAGTTCTTCAGTGAATGGTAGGCTAACGGGGCTGAGACTGTGATCCTGAAGCAATATCATAAAATGATACATCATAAAAGTATGCATCAGTACTTTGAATGTACTGAGTAAGTGAGAGGAACATAACACATTAGAATAAATAACAAGAGGAATGCTGAACTAAAAGACATGCAATTACCAACTAACACTACTGATCTGAATAATTGAATTACTAAGATGGTCTAGTAGACCTTGTCAGATGGTCAAAGCATGTTCTAAGTCTGTAATACCGATCTGAACCGAGACTAGACTGAACTGACTAGTGGCAGAGTCTATAACCAACATATAACCACGTGATCTATATGTGGAGTCCGATGTATACACCCGGCCGGTAGGACCCAATATACCTTGACAGGGTATAAATGCATGAACTGGGTGATCACAAAAGTTTGTGGCCAATCAGGCCAATAAATATTGAAACCTACACTGGCAACATAGTTCTGGGAATTTGGGTGCACTAGAACCCCGGTCCACTCGATGTTAAGTCCTACTCCCATTGTATAATCTAAACTAAATACTAAGCTGATAGCTCAAAACTCGGGCCCAAGACTAGTCAGGGATACATATCTGAAAGTACCTTGAAGACCAGATTCTGAAACTGAGTTCTATTCTAGACTGGTTAGAGTTGCTCATCTAGAAGCGTCGTAACCGTCTAAGAACAAACTGAAATCTGAACTAGGATCCTAAGGCTAGTCAGAGCTATATGTCTAAAGTGTCATGACCGCCTAGTGGACCAATAAACTGAATTCTGAATCTAATTCTGATAACTGGGAGGTAATACTGACACCTCAAGAAATTCTATAGTCAAACTAATCAGTTGACATTTCTGACTGACACTGAGTAAGGCTATACAACCATGTATCTGACTGAGAATTTAGCATATAAAATAATAAGGGAATTCACTACACTAGTATATCAAGAGAATTTCAAGGTTTATCATTTCAACAAGAATTTCTAGTCTATTCTACCCTCAAGAACTAGGGTTGAGGTCAAAGCACAGATATAAGCATCAATACTACCATTAACTGGTGGGAAAATACCCATAATTAATATACATGATGATTCTACATGGATTAAACAAGACATTACCGAGGATTTCTCAACATTCTAAAATCTACAGGGCTAGGATTCACTTTTATGAAAATAATATCAATTTACTCATGAACTGATGGAAATCATGCTTAAAAATAATCATGGATATCATTCTATATGAATCCAAAGAAATTGTACATATAATCCCTTCGCATTGGAAATCTTAGGGCAAAGATTCATACAGAAATTTGAGAAGAGTTTTAGGGGACACAAGGAAAGAACTATCCCCTTGTTGAATTCCCACATACCTGACTAAAATTCCCTAGAAAAGGAGGCTTGAATTGCTGCAATGGAGGAGGAACCCTAGACCTTGCTTGAGAGCTCTTGAGTGAGAACTTGCGTAATTTTTCTGATTATCTGAGTGGGGATGAGGGGAAAACTATTTAACCCCTCTAAATTCCCTTTTAAATACCCAAAACAACTTAGTTTAGGATCTAGGAGGTTAGGGAATTACCGAAACACCCTTAGGAAAATCACAGGAAATAACTACCAGGTGGTCCTAACGAGGGACCTAATGACTCGTTACCCTGGTCCACGACTCGTGGTCTGATCCGTGAAATACACTTCTCATCTGATCACTTGGCTTGTCATGGGCAACCTAATGACTCGTTAGTGGTGACCACGACTCATGGTCACCACTCATTATGTACACTACCTCCAAGCTAATTATTCCCTCAATCAGTTGCCCACGACTCTCCCCATGAGTCGTGAGGGCTGATAACGACTCGTGGGGTCTATCGTCAAGTAAACTGCCTCCTTCCTTCCATTTCTCAATCCTCCCCTTCCCACGACTGACCTAACGAGTCATGGGCCTGACCACAACTCATGGTCATATCTGTGGGGAGTCAACTCCCCAAAGCCCTTCCACGACTTATCCAATGATCCTTTAGATCCTATAACGACTCATTAGGTGAGTCGTTCTGAGGAATTTTACAGGTTTTCTGCTGGGTTCATCTCAAATTCTTGGTTTAAAGCTTGGGAACTTTGGGGTGTTACATTATCTATCTTGTTTCTAAAATTACTAATTTCTTATAATTATGTTTTAGGTGATCTAAATATTATAAAAGTTATTTTATCCATCTCTATATTTCTTTTTATGCTTAAGTTTCACCGGTATTGACACATAATTAGAGAATGGTCCCTTGACTTAATCTTGTTTTGCAGCTTTTTAGAGAGATATTGGTTCAATTGTTTTCAGCTGAAAATACTTTTAATAAACTTTTTTTTCACAAAATCCATGTTATGTTGTTGTCTTAACTTTTAGCATTTTGATTTTATTGGAACATTCTTAGTAAAAAAGTTGAAATGATTTCTTGTGGGCCATTTTAGAATCTTGTAATGAGTAAATATTAGAGAATTGTGATATAGAGCAATCTGATAGTATCTTGATAAAATGTGTTTTTTAATTTGATTACTAGTTTTGCTATGTAACACTCTCTTCTTGATTTTTCCATTAGTTCATATTCCTTTTTGTTGATGTCTTGTACTAAGTATCCAACAGGCAAAATTAGTTTTAACTTTGATTATAATGTGTGCTTGCCGTAAAAGTGAAACTTATTATAGTGTGTGCTTGTGGTGAATATTAAACTACATTGTTTTCACATGCATATTGAGATGTGATTGGTCATTTGAAAAATATTGATGATGCCTTTTATGTTTCACAATTTACCATAAATATTATATTTTCTTATTTTCTTGTATCACATAGATTTAGTTGGACAATCTAGATAGAGATTGGACGAGTTTGAGGAGGTGCCCCGATGAGTATATTAATGGAGTGAATGATTTTCTTGATAAGGCGTTTGAACGATCTTCTAAAGGAAATGAAATATTATGTCCTTGCAAAAAGTGTATTAATTGTAATTGGCATTATAAAAATATGGTGGAGGATCACTTGATTGTAAATGAATTTGTTGATGGATACAAGAAATGGATTTTTCACGGGGAAGGATTTTCCTTAAGGAATACAACACATCCAAGAAATAATGATGAAGAGTCTAACATGCATGATTATATTGATGGACTACTTCATGATACATTTAGATATATAGAGGGTGATGCAGTGCATGAAGAAGGGGAGAGAGAGGGATTATCTAAAGATGCAAAGATATTTTTTAAATTAGTAGAAGAAGGGAAAAAAAAAGACTTACATCCCGGGTGTGATAACTTCACCAAGCTGAGTTTCATCATTCGGTTATACTTGCTCAAAGATTTTACTTAGTGATCCGAAGGAGCAATTTGAATTACTGCAGACTGGTTTCCTCCCATATACCCCCGCTAATGCCTATTTCCTACCATTGAAGAAAATAGAGAAAACTGCTAATCCCACCCACGTCGTATGCATGGGTTGAGTAATGTAGCCTTTATAGATCTATTACACTAGTTAAAAAAAGCATTTTCCTTTGCTGAACTAGTCAAGTCTTTCAATAAGGCTAAAAATATGATAAAAGATTTGGGTCTCGATTATAAATAAAATACATGCATTCCCTAACGATTGCATGTTATTTTAGAAAGACAATGCAGAGTCAAAGAATTGCTCTGAGTGTGGATCTTCTAGATGGTTGAATGTTGGTGATGGCTCAACTAATGCAAGATCTAAAACACCTGCAAAGGTTTTAAGGTACTTCCATTTGAAGCCAAGGCTTTAGATACTATTTATGTGTTCTGAAACGGCGATTGGAATGAGATGGCATGCTACTGAACGACCCAATGATGGGAATATAAGACATCCTGCTGACGAATTATAAGAATTTCCTATAGCACATGGCCTGTTATGTTGATGAATTATAATTTATCATTGTGGATATGCATGAAACCAGGTACATAATGTTGTCAATGATCATTCCAAATCCCTCCTCTCCAAGAAAGGATATAGATGTATATCTACAACCATTAATTGCTGAATTGGAGGAACTTTAGAAATTTGGGGTAGAAACATATGATGCAAATACAAAGGGAACATTTCAAATGTGTGCAGCCTTATTATGGATAGTTAGTGATTTTTCAGCGCTAGCAATGCTTTCCGGATGGAGCAATAAAGAGAGATTGGCATGCCCCACTTGTAACTATAACACATGCTCTCAATATCTCAAACATAGTCGCAAGATGTGTTACTTAGATCATCGGGCATATTTTCCTCCTGATCATCCATTTCAAAGAGACAAAAAATCATTTAATGGTAAGAAGGATAATAGACCCGCACCGACACCCTTGTCGGGTGTAGAAGTATTTGAAAAGTTACATGATTTCACTAATGTTTTTGGAAAGGGAAAAAAAGGCATCGAGATAATGAGGGTCCATGGAAGAAAAGATCCATCATTTTTGAATTACCATATTAAGCACATAATAAGTTGAGGCACAATCTAGATGTGATGCATATTGAGAAAAATATATGTGACAGATTGCTTGAGACTTTATTGGATATACCTGGGAGGTCAAAGGATCACAATAATTCTTTCTATGACTTGCAAGAAATTGGGATACAGAAGGAGCTTCAACCAATAAAAGATGATATAAATGAAAATTTTTATTTGGCTAAATCTTGTTTCTCCATGAAACCAGAAGAAAAATGGTTATTTTGCACCCTCTTGAAAAATATCAAATTACCAAATGGGTGTGCTTCAAACATATCACGGCGTGTAGAAGTGGAAGAGATGAAAATATTTGGGTATAAGAGTCATGATGCTCATTTTATAATGAATTACTTTCTCCGGGTTGTAATTCGAAAAGGATTGTCGAAGAATATTTCAATAGCGTTGGGGAACTTCTTTAAAGCCATACGTAGCAAGGTTATAATGTGTGGAGATCTTGAGGCAATGCAGGTTGAAATCAAAAAAATTGAATGTTAACTTGAAAAGATTTTTCCTCCATCTTTTTTTGATACAATGGAACATTTTCCTATCCATTTAGTAGATGAAATTAAGTTGGGGGGTCCAAATCATCTTCATTGGATGTATCCCATTGAGAGGAACCTATGTAAGTATAAGGCATTTCTCCGTAATCGATATCATCCAGAAGCTTCAATAGCATAGGGGTTTGTTGCCGAAGAGTGCTTGACCTTTTATTCGAGATAAATACATGATGGAGTGAAGACAAGATTCAGTAGATACCAAACTAAGAATGATGAGGATATTAAAAGAGAGGGAGATGATTTGTCACCTATGTTTCCTAAGATTGGGCATCCAATTGGAAATTGAAAAAAAAAGGCTTTTACCATAGATTTACAGTTATCTTCTGAAGCACATCGATATGTTCTATTCAATACTGGAGATGAACAAGTGGAGGATTCTATCAAGTAAGATGAAAATATAGTAATTATTTATATTTGAACTTCATTTATTTTGTTATTAGGAGGTACTTTTAACTTCAATTATAAATGCATAATAATTGAATTTGAAATATTCATATTTGCAGGGAACATAAGAATTTAATTGATAGTAATACTAGATCAAATGCATGTACAAAAGCAAGGAATCATAGTCTAGAATTCGGCAACTGGTTCAAAGAGAAAGTTTAAAATGTTCAACAAATAAATTCCGGAGAAAATGAATTATCTCAAAAACAAGGCAAGAACATATAAATTTACTTCTAAATATTGAAAACACATTTCAATTATAAAATCAATTAACATTATTGATCTGTTTTTTTATCTTTGCTTCGTATTATTGAAGGTCCTTTGACTCAAAAAAGAAAAAGAGGTAATGCAATAATGCAAAGTATACACGAACTCCAAGAGCGTAAACTGATCGTACTTAATAGGTACAATCAACACATCAATCCTACTAAAGCCATAGTAATAGAGTTGGGTAGCTTCCTCGGCACATTGGCAAGGAATTCGATGCTTTGTCCTCTTCATATACATAATTGGAGGAATATGGACACCAAAATAGATATGTGGAATTGTACCAAGGTTTGAGATTCTAGTTCTCTAATTTTTATTTAAAACATTCCTACTTGTTACTAACCCAAATAACAAATTGTAGGAGAAATATGATATTCCTGATGCTGCAAAAAAAATGGGTTTTGAATGCAATTCAAGGTACTTGGAGAAGGTATAAGAATGGCTTGTATAACAATCACTTTAAATTGTACGATAATGATGAACTTCGAATGGCAAAAAAGCTTGAAAATGTATCAGAATATCATTTTTAAGTATCTTCTCCTATATTGGAAATCTGAAGAATTCAAGGTAAGATATAAACCATGACTAACTTTAATATGCTTCTGATTCATATGGATATACTTCTGATTTTTAGTTTCTTGTTTAAATAGATTCCATTGACTCATTTATTTGCATAAAAAGAGCAAAACAAATACCAAGAATAAAAAAAAGTTGAAGAATATGCATACTGCTGGTAAAACAACTTTTCCTGTGATCCGCAATAATTTGGTGTGTTCTCTGTTCCTCGCTAAATATGAACTTGTTGGTTGTAAAAGATGATACCAACATTTATGTAATTAGGAAAAAGAGAAGGGATCCTACAATTATTTATCACTTAAAGAAATCTTTATGGCTACAAGATCAAGGAAATTTGATCGAGCATACAAGGAATCTAATGAGGATACAATCAATAAAATTGTATGAATTTTATTTAGTTTCAAGGTTTTTGATATAGTTTATTTTTTCTTATTGACTTAATTTTATTTACTTGAATTCTCTTCTCCTAACAATGATTTATAGTCTGAAATGGAGAAAATACAAAGTCAGTAAAGCGAAGATGGCAGTCAGTCAGTTGATGCATTTACAGCAGTCATGGGACCTGAACATCCAGGATACGTGAGATTATATGGGTGAGTAGTTTTGAAGTCTACTTTGAATGGGAAAGGACATTCTGAACCCTCTTTAAGTGTTATTGATGAGTGTGCAAAAAAAAAGAAAATGGAAGAGAGGATGCATCAGAGGATGGTGGAAAAATTAGAATAATAAAAGACAATCATACGTTAGAAAGTTACATTGACACACGACTTAATAGTATGCACCCTGGGCTTCAATTGGATGCTGACATGTTGGTAACATTGTGTGCTCAATCACCGCAACCATCTATTCAACCTGTCATTCGGCCATCTGCCGGAAGCAACAATCAAAGTATTCTCCTTCCTCCTCCTCTCATTCTTCTTCCTCTTCTTCTTTGTTTGCTTGATGGGAGGTGTTGTCTTATTTTTTCAATTATTTATTTATTTGTGCTAGAGGCTTTACTTGCTGGGKAGGTGCTGCCGAATTTTTTTCAGTTATTTTTTTGTCTAGAGTCGATTCTTTCTTTGTTTCGTTGGATTATATTAATCATAATTGTTAATGGTTCTAAAGTTGTTGTGTTTGGTCAATGCAAAATGCTAATGTATTTTGTAAGTTGAAGGTAATTAATAACCAAATAAAGTACAATCTCAATCAAAATAGAATATGAGTGTTTTCCTCGACTTAAGTTGACCAATGCTATTGCTTTTATATGTCAAGTTATGTAAATCTATGTCAGCTTGGCAGGCTTGCCTTGTCTAAACAATAGTTGACCTCTACTAGCGTAAACGTTGTCTAGAGCATTCCACTTTGATTCACTTCTCTTAATAATAAATTTATCTCGCTATAACAATCTCTATTTAGAGTAGCATTGCTTCTTAATCTCTGGCTGGAGTTGATTCTTTCTTTATGTTCTCCATGACAGTTAACACAAGATAGATGCTAATATATTATGATCGTGGAGACAGCTGAAGGTTCTATTTTATTTTTTACCATTAATCCTATTCTCCATGATAGTTTTTCAAACATGCTTATGCAAGGTTTGAACACGGGAGACAGTTGAATGTATAACATGAGATTTGAATGTTCACCTCACTTTTATTCACACAATACCCATATGATCATTTTAAGTGTTGGTTGACCCCATGCAACAACCACCTCTAAATTTATGGAATGGATTTATGTTTGCAACACTATATCTTTGTGTTTCTGCTAGTTTGCTAATGTATCCCTTTTCAATATATTTTATTGTATGTTTTTTATTTGAACTGTCAAGATAGTGGACAATTGTGTTTTACCAATACTATGTTTGACTTTACATCTCATTGGTGTCACTTGAAATGGTACAATATATAGTACTTGAATTGTGTTTCTTGATGTTTCTTAGCAAGTTGTTCTAGCGTCTTGGTGAAATATTCCCATCTTCGGCTATCGATATGTTGTGTATTCTCCACTAAAGACTTGTCCTCTTGTGTGTCTCTTATGTTTTTTCATTTATTTTGTGTATTTCATTTCCTCATTGTACTATTGTTTGTTAGTTTTCTAATAGATTTTTGTTTCTTTGTGAACAAAACTACTGATTCTGAAGTCAATTTGATTTATCGTCTTTTTGTTCTTCTTCCTTTCTATATAATTTACTTTGGATTTGGAGCATAATGGCCAGGATAGTGCGTTCTCGACTCCCTATTTTAAATAAAAAAAGGAGAAGATAAACCACAATTTCAAAAGAGAAAAAAGAAGAAGTAGAAGGGGGGAGGAGGAAGGAAACTAGCTATGAGTTGTTAAACTATAATAAAGCTTTTGGAAGTAGCAGTAGTCTTTAATTCCTTCATTTTAGTGGCTTTTGGCAGTTGCAATTGTCTTTAATTCCTTCATTTCAGTGGCTTTTGGCAGTAGCAGTAGCTTTTGGCAATAGCAGTAGCTTATAATCTTCTTAGTTAATAATTGTGTTACACTTTTATTTAGTATGCATCTGATCTCCGAGATGTCTTTAATTCCTTCATTTCATAGTGTAACCTTATCTTTAATTAACTCTTTATTTTGGTTCATAACTTTAATTTATCGTCTTTTATAGGTGGAGAAAATATACAAGGGGATGATGATGGCATTGAAGACCTTACTATAGATAATTGGTTGGAAGTTGTAGAAACTTCAAATGCTCTAGCTCGACTCTTTTGTTTTCTGAAATTTTGGAACTTGCTCTAGCTAGACTCTTTTATTTTCTGGTGTTTTCAAGCTTGTGCTAGGCTACATTTTTTTGTTTTCTATCAAGTTGAAACTCGTCGTAACTGCAGAAATAGTTTTTTATAGGATATTTTGTCTGTATGGATATTATATATGATTGGGATATTCTGGATTACA
>JACEIK010005031.1:0-14181 GCA_018107945.1 Datura stramonium | reverse complement strand
GCCAGGTGAGGTTCTTGTTTGTATTCTTGTCTGCTAGTTATAGTTTATAAATGTGTAATTATACAGTCTTAGCTTACGTACATGTAGTGTTGGTTAGATGTAGATTACGAATCAGCAGGCGTACAGGTTAATCTTTCTGTCCTTCTTTCTATTCACTTCCAATCGTTATTAGCTTATCTATTGCCCTACATATTTGGTACGTATTATACTGACGCCCTCCCCTGGGCACTGCATTACTTGCCTGCAGGTTTAGAAAGACAGAATTCAGGGTCTTCAGTAGCAGCTGTTCAGAGTAAGCAGTTGGCCAACTCCTTTCATCCGGAGTTGCCATGTGGTTGAGGTTCAGTCTTTCTTTGTATAGCATTGGGTAGGTCGGGGCCCTGTCCCAACCACTATTTGTATTCTTAGAGGCTTGCAGACTACAGTTGTCTGTTAGTTAACTGTTGTTGGCCGTGTGGGGCCCATATATATCTTATTTTACGTGTTGGCCCTGTGGGGCCTAGTATAGTATTTGATTTTCATTTCAGTTATAACTAGATATCATGGTGGTCTGGTCGGCCCGCATATGATTCCTTGTGATTGTTGTTGTTGGTTAGTTGTTTTCATTTATAGGTGGCTATACGGCCTTGGTGGTTGGAGGTTGTATTTACAACCAAGATATAGCTCATTGTTTCCTTGAATTGAGTCGCAGGCTGGCACCAGACGTGCATAAGCCTAGCCAGGTCAGTTAGTTGTCAGTGAGGCACTAGGTGCCAATCATGCCTCCCAAGATGGGGCGTGACATATGCTCCTTTGTAAATAAGAGTGTAGTTTGGATGTTATCAAAAATGGCGTCGTTGCCAGAAATTGTAGTTTATAGTTGTTGTTACTTTGAGTTGATTTTTTCATCTTGGCAAGTGAGTTAAGGTAATTTAGCATTTTGTGCTTTATTTTCCCATTGTTGAGTTTTTGATTATATGCTAATGAGACCGCTTGAAAGGCTATTGAGAGACACCGAGAGGGCATCTTATGTTGAAACCCTCCAATTGATGGATGAGATATGGAGGAGAGAGGAAACAAAAGACATAGTGTTGATGGTAGTGATGAAGAAAATTGAGCTTCTAGCGAATCGTATAATGGGTTTTCATATAAGGTATCAACAAGCCTATCCGGGTTATGGATATCCGTATAATGAAAATCAAAGTAATAACTCTGTCTATTCAACTGAGACGAGTAGCCAAGGAAGTGATGAGTCCCTCTCATCTCGCATTGAAAACATGCTCAAGGTGGTGCTTGAGCGAGTTGTTTCGACTGATTCAGGAATTCAGGAGTTGTGAAGTGATCTATTGGACCTCACTAAAATAGTGAAGGATCGTGAGATGGCCATAACACAATTATAGGACAGAATGAACTTGTTAGCCTCTCAAAGGTCAACTCAGTAGGTAACAAAGGAAACAAAGGCTCCACCACCCCCAACCAACGTGGATGAAGAAACAGTGGGATCGGAGGTGGAAGAAGAAATTTTGAAAGAAATGTTTGCTAGCATTCTCTTGAATAGTGAAGGATTAGAAGAGATGTGTCACGTGAGCAAATGGCTGGGAACCTACACCTTTCAGCCGAGGAGACTTGATCTTGACCTCAAAAATTGGAAACCCCACCATCACAGTTATCCATCATTGTACCTTCGGTCAATCCATTTTCACTAAGTAAGTCCAATAGATTTAAAACGTATTTTTTGCTAAATCAATTACGAAATATTTTTCTAAAATGCCTTGAACTCAAACCATTGCCTACCCATTTGCGATATGCATATTTGGGGGAAATGAGACACTCCCGGTGATTATCTCAGCAAAGCTCACCCACCAACAAGTAGAACTTATAGCAGTATTGAAAAGGCATATCCGAGCAATAGGGTGGTCTATAGTTGATATCATTAGTATATCTCTGGATATTTGTACTCACAAGATCAACCTTCAAGAGGATTGTAGCCCTTTAGTTGAGCATTAGAGGCATTTCAATCCACTAATACAGGAGGTAGTCAAGAAAGAAATTATCAAATGGTTAGATGTGGGAGTTGTGTATCAGCTGATAGCAGTTGGGCAAGTTCTGTCCAATGCGTGCCAAAGAAAGGGGAATTACAGTTGTACCGAATGAAAAGAATGAGTAGATTTCAACTCGCCCAGTTACCGAATGGAGGGTGTGTTAGATTACCGCAAGTTGAACTCGTGGACAAAAAAGGATCACTTTCCAATCCCCTTCATTGACCAAATGCTAGATCGCTTGTCTAGGAAAGAATATTATTGTTTTTTTAAATGGTTACTCAAGATACAATCAAATTTATGTTGCTCCCAAAGATCAAGAGAAAACCATATTTATATTTCTTTATGGGACTTTTGCATTCAAGAGGATGACTTTCGGGCTTTGTAATGCTCCTGCCACTTTCCAAAGGTGTATGATGTCAATTTTTTCAGATATGGTGGAGGATACTATGGAAGTCTTCATGTATGACTTCTCAATTGTGGGAAATTCATTTGAAGATTGCTTCATACACCTAGAAGAGGTGTTGAAGAGATGTGAGGAGACAAACTTGGTACTTAATTGGGAAAAGTGTCATTTCATGGTAAAAGAAGGAATTGTTCTGGGACACAAAATTTCTGAGAAAGGAATTGAGGTAGACCAAGCCAAGATTAACGTCATTTCTCAGTTACCTCCGCCAAGAATTGTGAAGGGTATTAGGAGTTTTCTATGACATGCGGGATTTTATCACCGTTTCATGAAAGATTTCTCCAAGATAGCTCATCCTTTATTCCGATTGTTAGAAAAAGAGGCAAAATTCAATTTCGATGAGGAGTGTATGAGGGTTTTTATGGAATTGAAAGAAAATTTGATATCTGCTCCAATCATCACGGCACCAGACTGATCAAAACCCTTTGAGCTAATGTGCGATGCCAGTGGTGTAGCGTTAGGGGCAGTCCTTGGTTAGTGGAAGGAAAAGATTTTTCACCCCATTTACTACGCTAGCAAAGCCCTGAATGATGCACAAACAAACTACACAGTGACAGAATAAGAGCTTCTCGTTGTAGTATTTGCATTTGAAAAGTTTCAGGCATACCTGTTGGGAACCAAAGTGGTGGTGCACACGGACCGTGTGGGCACTCAGATATCTGACAACCAAGAAAGATGCTAAACCTACGCTTATTAGGTGGGTCCTGTTGTTGCAGAAATTTTACTTTAAAGTAAAGGATCGGAAGGGATGTGATAATCAAGTAGCTGACCATCTATTGTGCCTAGAGACAAATGGTAAGTTAGGAGTACATGAGGAGATTAATGATGATTTCCCTGATGAACATATTCTGGCTACAACCCATGACTTAAACCTTGGTTTGCGTATTTTGCTAATTATTTGGCAAGCAATATCACACCCGAAGGGTTGACCTTTCATCAAAAGAAGAGATTCATGCATGATGTTCAAAAGTTTTATTTTGATGAACCCTATCTCTTTCGTAGTTGTGCTGATGGTATAATTCGTAGGTGTGTCCCAGAGGTTGAAATGGCATCGATTCTAGAGGCTTGTCATTCATCATCGACTAGGGGCCATTATAGGAGTGTTCAAACAACGGCAAAAGTGCTACAGTATATATTTTATTGGCCTACCCTTCATTAGGATGCTCATGACTTTGTGAAGTAGTGCGATCGGTGTCAACGAACAGGGAGCATTTCGAGAAGGAATGAACTTCCTTTTGACACCAATCTTAGAGGTGGAATTGTTTGATGTGTGGGGAATCGATTTTATGGGCCTTTTGTGAGCTCTTATGGAAACATGTACATTCTGATGGTTGTTGATTATGTTTTTAAGTGGGTGGAAGTTGTAGCATTGCCCAATAACGAGGGGACAGCGTAATAACCTTTTTGTAAAAGAATATTTTCTCACGGTTTGGCACCCCTAGAGCCATCATTAGTGATGGAGGATCACACTTTTGCAATCGATTGTTCAACACTTTGCTAGCCGAGTACGGTGTGAAGCACAAAGTGACCACCCCTTATCATCCATATATAAGTGTCCAAGTAGAAGTTTCCAATCAGAAAATCAAATCTATCTTGACTAAAGCAGTCGATGTGAACAAAACAAATTGGGATCAAAAGCTAGATGACGCCTTGTGAGCGTATCGAACATACAAGACACCAATTGGAATGTCACCATACCAGCTTGTTTTTGGCAAAGCTTGCCACCTCCCTGTTGAGCTAGAACATAAAGCCATGTGCGCACTAAAGATCTTAAACCTTGATTGGGGGAGAGCCGTCCAAGGGCGAGTGGGAAATCTGCATGAGTTGGATGAATTTAGAATACGGACATATGAGAATGCATCTATTTATAAGGCCTGCATAAAGCATTACCATGACCGGAAAATCTTGCATCGAAATTTTGTTCCTGGAGATTTGGTGTTGTTGTTCAATTCAAGACTGAGGTTATTCCAGGGAAGCTCAAATTTAAATGGTCAGGGTCATTTAAGGTGTTCTAAGTTTTTGGAAATGGTCCATTGAACTTGAAGGAGAAGATGGGTCAAAATTCAAGGTGAATGGCCAAAGGGTAAAGAAGTATTTAGGAGTGTTGGAGGAGGTTGGTCGAATAGAGGTCATGTACTTGGATGAGCCATAACACATAAGGAGCCTCTGTCGTGCCACGACATTAACTAAAGCTCTTCTTGGAAGGCAACCCAAGCATTTTTATCTTGAATATTTTGTTGTTTTGTTGTTTTTTGTAGATTGGATGCACAAACAAGGAGAAGAAGAATAGGGTAGGACCGGTGCCAGACCGACGGAATGCCGATGCAAAAATGCAAGGCGTCACCCTATCGCAGGTGATGAACAGAATAAGAGGAGAAAAGAGAGGAAACTAGCAACTTGCTGGTGGAACGTTGATACCAATCCGAGAACCACCAGTGAAGCGCCAGCTCCAAACAGTACACCTAGAAGTTGGGGTGAGTTCAATGATTCAACCGGCAAATTACCGATACCAATCCGTGAATAGCCGGTGAAACACCAGCTTCAACTAGTACACCTGGGATTTATGATAACATCGGCGGATCAACGGAGAATTACCAATGCAAACCCACGATACACCAGCGATCTCCGAATATGAACTAGAGAACCGAAAAGGTGATGATCGTCGGCGAACCACTAGTATGCATTAGCTATCACTGGTTAAGCACAGATCCAGATATCCATTCCTGTTAAAAATGTTGACAACCCATTGACCAACTGACCCAGGAATCTAAAAACCTGGTCCAAATCTCCAAAACAACCCTTATTTCATCAAACCCTTCCCAGTTTTCCATTTTCCCACACTTTTCACTTTCCTACCACCTCTTAAATTTCCAAAAAACCACCTTCCCAACATAAACTCCATTATCACCTATCTTCTTCTTTCCCAATCACCTTCCCTCTCTTAGACTTTAAATACCTCTCTCCCATCACCCATCTCACTTCACCTAAATTCCCATGAATTTGAAGGCACCATAATTGACAAAGTCACAAAGTTTTCATCTCCCTACTTATTCTCCCTTCTCAACTTGGTATGTGTCTCCTATCTTTGATGTACTTCAATTGAGAATATAAATCTGAACTCAAGAATGCTAGAATAGATAGTGGTACCACTAATGTTCACCATTCTCTGCTTTTACTTGATTGAATATTGTTCATGTAGCGAGTATGTTGGTGGTGCTATCTTGGAGTTCACTTGTTAGTGTGGATATTTTATTTGCTGTGTGGGTTTCATGATTTGTATTGTGGAGATTCTAATTTGGGGGTGAAGTCTTGATGTGTTGTGATTTTACGGCACTTTCAACGCTTAAAACTAAGAAACTATGCATATTCATGGTATGTTTATATGGGTATAAGGTATTTTGTGCGTAATGTGCAGGAAAATAGGTCTGGAAGTGATTTTGGTCGAATTAATGTTGAACACAAATGAAAGAGGACTGCTAGGTACTTAACGAGTCGTTGGCAGGAGGCACGACCCGTCACTTGAGGTGTTGGCAAAAAGATGAAGTTCTGAAGAAATAAAATAGTGCACTTGACGAGTTGGAGGAATGACTCGTTACACTTGGTAACGAGTCGTGAGGTCAATCGTTAGGTTTTGAAGAGAAAAATTCACCCAAGTTTCCAGTGGAGTTAATGACCGACATCACGAGTCGTCGCCTGAAGGAACAATTCATTGGCAAGATACTGGAGCTATCGGTGAAGTGCACTGGAAATTCTGAGGAAGTAGATCACGAGGGACCTAACAACTCGTGCTAAGGCAAGATGAGTCATTAGGTGACCCATGCCAGGCCTGGGTAAGTTGCTGAGGACGATTGATTGAAAGCAAGGAACGACTCATCAAAAGGCCTAACGATCCATCACATGGCTCGTTACCACTGCCGACCTGATTTCTAGATTTATTTAGGAAAAGGACTTCTTTGTATTATAAATACCCAGTTTTAGGTTTATTTTAGGAGAAGGTTCAGAAGATGATTTTTCTGAGAATCTTGATTGATATTCTTGCGAATTCTTGATTCAAGATACGAAAGCTACATTGGAATTTTATTCAATCTATTTGGTTTTTATTCTACAATACTTTGTAAGTTGCAATTATGATTTCTTCTATGTTTTGTGATTGCAATAACAAAAACATGAGTAACTAAATCCATAAACTAGGTTTGTGGAAACCAAGATGAATTAACACACATAGGTAAAAATACTTAGTGATTCTTGAACGGAGTTTATGCATGTATTATTTTTTCCTTCATTTTAATTGATTCTTGATGGTTGCAAACGTTAGGACTTGCCTTATTCTTACTTACCAGATCAAGGAGGTAAAGAATAGGAAAAAGGGATTAACAACGGAGATTTGAGGCTATCAACCCTCATCTACTAGCTTGAACTTGTCTGAGGGATAGCTAATCCGATATTAAGGGTAAGTTTCAACTAAAGTACACCCGTATACAGACCAAGTTGCGTGGTGAAAATCATCTAGATAGGGGACCAACCATTTAGGTGAACCTAACTTACCAATATTGCATGTTAAACACCGGAAAAGATCACTAGTGTATAATCCTTGTGGTTATGAAATCTTAGGGAACACAATCCTAGTCTGGTAGTAAATTGAATATAAACCCAATTTGATACAAGCATTCATTAATTTTACTTTTGTTATTGTTCCATATTTTCCCCCTTTAATAAGTCAATCAATAGTAATAGTTATTCGCATTAACCTAAGTTATTACCATATTTCCTATGGGATCGATCTCAACCTTCGTTGGGTTCTATATTTGACAATCGACCGCTTATATCTTAATTGCGAGGTGTAATTTGGGCGACATCAAATTTTGGCGTCGTTGCTGGGGAATACGGTAAGGCTTTGTTAATTGTGTTAACTTTACTGTTGGTTCTTGTTTCCCTTTTATTTTTTTCTTTGTTTTGTTTTTGTATTTAACAGGTCTAGCCATGTACGAGTCTTTGTTTCTTGATGACTTAGCAGTCGTTCTGATGGGCAATGAGGCTGAGGAGATTCATGGGAGTGAGGAAATTGTAAATGCACTTGCTGGCATGGGGTCATATTCCTACACTCCAAAGAAGATCGATCTTGATTTAAAAAATCGGGTGACCCCACCAGCCAAGCCATCTGTTGAGGAACCTCCAACGTTGGAGCTCAAAGCACTCCCATCCCATTTACAATATGTATTCTTGGGAGCCGGTAACACTTTACCGGTCATTGTTGCAGCTGACCTGGAGGAATGGCAAGTGGAAGCTTTGGTCTCCGTCTTGAAGAGATACAAAAAGGCTATTGGGTGGACCATTGCAGATATTATTGGAATCCCAGACGATATTTGCACTCATAAGATCCAGCTAGAACCAGACTGCATTCCAAGTATTGAACATCAACGTAGGTTGAACCCACCTATGCAAGAGATGGTCAAGAAGGAAATCATAAAGTGGTTGGATGCAGGAGTGGTATATCCGATTGCAGACAGCAAATGGGTAAGCCCAGTCCAGTGTGTACCAAAAAAGGGAGGAATCACGGTGGTCCCAAATGCAAACAATAAGCTCATTCCTCTAAGACCAGTCACCGATTGGAGAGTATGCATGGATTAAAGAAATCTGAACCGGTGGATGCAGAAAGACCACTTTCCGATGCCATTCATGGACCAAATGCTAGACAGACTTGTAGGTAGAGGATGGTATTGTTTCCTTGATGGTCATTCGGGGTACAATCAGATTTTTATAGCCCCTAAAGACCAAGAGAAGACAATATTCACTTGTCCATGTGGTACATTTGCGTTTAAGAGGATGCCATTCGGATTATGCAATGCACCTGCCACTTTTCAGCGTTGCATGATGTCCATATTTTCTGACATGGTGGAAGACATCATTGAATTCTTTATGGATGACTTTTCTGTGGTGGCTGACTCAGTTGAGGATTGTCTGGCCCATTTGAGCAAGGTGCTTCAGAGATGCGAAGAGACAAATTTGGTACTTAACTGGGAAAAGTGCCATTTCATGGTCAAGGAAGGAATAATGCTGGGCCACAAGATTTCGGGCAAGGGTATGGAGGTAGACCGAGCCAAGATTGAGGTGATTGCTAGTCTGCCACCTCCAATTTCTGTGAAAGGTGTTCACAGATTTTTGGGCCATGCAGGGTTCTACAGAAGATTCATCAAAGACTTCTCCAAAATTGCACATCCATTGTGTAAGCTACTTGAGCAGGAGGTGAAGTTTGTTTTTGATGAGGCATGTCTGAAAGCGTTCAAATGTCTGATAGAGAGATTGACCACGACCCCCATAATCGTGGCACCTGACTGGTCTTTACCTTTTGAAGTGGTGTGTGATGCTAGCGGTGTGGCCCTAGGAGCTGTATTGGGACAAAGGCGTGAAAAGATTTTTCATCCAATTTATTACGCTAGCAAGGCTCTTAATGTAGCTCAGAAAAATTATACAGTGACAGAACAGGAGCTGTTGGCTATAGTTTTTGCATTCGAGAAGTTTCGGGAATACTTGCTCGGAACCAAGGTGATAGTCCACACAGACCATGCAGCTTTGAGATATCTGATGGCAAAGAAAGATGCCAAGCCACGATTGATTCGATGGGTTTTGCTGCTACAAGAGTTCGAATTTGAGGTAACGGACTGGAAAGGGAATGAAAATCAGGTTGCAGACCACTTATCCAGATTAGAGCCTGATGCAGCACTTAAAATGAGTATGATATAGATGACGCATTTCCAGACGAGCAGGTTCTAGCAGCATCCCAAGATCTCATCCTATGGTTCGCAGACTTTGCTAATTATCTGGTGAGTGATGTTGTACCGGAGAACTTATCTTTTCACTAGAGAAGAAAGTTTATGTTGGATGTGCACAAATTCTTCTAGGATGAGCCCTACTTATTCCTCATATGTTCTAATGGGGTTATTTGGAGATGTGTGCCCGAGGTAGAGATGCTGAGTATATTAGACGCCTGCCACTCATCCCTTGTTGGAGGCCACCACAGCGGGATCCGCACAGCCCACAAAATTCTACAATATGGGTACTATTGGCCAACCATTCACCAGGATACACATGATTTTGCAAAGGCATGTGATGCATGTCAAAGACAAGGAGGCATATCACGGAGGCACGAGCTTCCTCTTACTCCCATCCTCATTATTGAGTTATTTGATGTATAGGGCATTGATTTCATGGGTCCATTTGTGAGCTCAAACGGGATGAATTACATACTTGTTGTTGTTGACTACATTTCAAAATGGGTGGAAGCAGTTGCTCTGCCAAACAATAAAGGGAAGAGTGTCGCGGCATTCTTGAAGTGGAATATATTTGCAAGATGCGGGACCCCCAGAGCCATCATTAGTGATGGGGGTTTGCATTTCTGCAATCGGTTGTTTCACTCTTTATTGGAAAAATATAGGGTCAAACACAGGGTAGCCACACCCTATCATCCGCAGTCTAATGGGCAAGTTGAAGTCACCAACAGAGAGATAAAGACTATTTTGGCAAAAATTGTGAATGCAAATCGGACAAATTGGGCAAGAAAGCTAGATGATGCTTTATGGGCCTATCAGACCGCCTTCAGGACTCCTATTAGTATGTCTCCGTATCATCTTGTTTATGGTAAAGCATGTCATCTCCCGGTCGAACTTGAGCGTAAGGCTATGTGGGTCCTCAAGAAATTGAATCTGGATTGGAACGAAGCTGCGAACTTGAGGCTTGATCAGTTGAATGTGTTAGATGAATTCCGTTTGAAAGCCTATGAGAGTTCTAAAATTTACAAGCTAAGAATGAAAATTCAGCATGACCGAAAAATCGAGAAAAGAGAATTCAGTCCGGGCGATATGGTACTGTTGTTTAATTCTAGACTTCGGTTGTTTCCTGGAAAGTTGAAATCTAAGTGGTTGGGACCTTACCAAGTGGTTCAAGTATTCTCTCATGGGGCAAACGAATTGGAAAACCGGGAAGGAAAGCGGTTCAAGGTAAACGGTCAGTGGGTCAAAGCTTATTAGGGGAGAAGCGAAGAAATCAAACTGGTAGACCTGTGGATTTTGAGTGAAGTCTGAGTAACTCAAGTGACTTGCGTCGTGCCGCGATGTTAAATCAGGCGCTGCATGGGAGGCAACCCATGGAGGTGTTTTTGGTGAAGTCTGAGTAGCCAAAACACCCACGTCGTGTCGCGACGTTAAATCAAGTGCTTCTTGGGAGGCAACCCAAGTTGTAAATGTAATAAAAGGTTAGTGTTGACGTTTGTTGATGGGTGTAGGTGAATAAGATGGAAAATCTAAAGTTGGAACCAAGAACTAGAACTTTAGTTCTAGTGTAGAAAAATCACAGAATGAGTCGTCGCCTGACTTGACGACTCGTTTAGCCAGTCGTGAAGAGAACTAAAGAAAATAGGGGAGCAACGGGTGACTTCACGGATTGTTTCTCCAAGGAATGAATCGTTTAGTCCCCCGTCAAGTACACTGGATCAAAGTTGAAACTTAAAGAAAAAGGGTGATGACGGATCACTCAACGAATCATTGGGAAACTGAACGAATCGTCAAGTGACCCATCCTGAAACTATAACAGGAAAAGGACCACGACTCAAGAAACGACTCATTGGGTAAAACCACGAGTCGTTACGTGAGTCGTCAGGTCCCCAGGTAAGTAGACCTAACCCGACCCACGAATGTAAATTGGAATAAGTTAAAAATTAAAATTAAAGAATCCCATTGCATTGAATACTCCCCGTTAAAATCACTTCAAATTTTCCTCTTCTCTTCTTCCCCTTCTTCACGCAAACCCATCGGAAAAAAACACCACTGAAATACCTTCATCACTGCACACACATTTGTTGAAGCACAAGCACAACTGCTATTGCACTCAATCTCTGACAAATTACATTGTAAGTAATCTTCTCTGCACAAAAACTTGGAATAATTGTTGCATTCAATCAAGAAATTTCGAAAACCCATGAATTAGTGAGCTTGAATGATTCTTTGATTTACATTGTGTTCCTACGTGCCTAGTGATGTAGATAAACCCTAGGAAGTATAAAACATTGATTTTAGATCATGTAGTCACTTGGGTTGATGATTAAATTGAAGTTGTGTGTTGTGGAATTGTAAACTGGAAAGAAGAAGAAGATGAACAGGAACTCTTGAGCACGAGCCACATCACGAGTCGTTGGTTCACCAAACGATTCGTCATGTAGCCCGTGCTGAGTGGGAAAAATAAACTGTTGAGGCAGTGTACTTGATGAGTGACCTAACGACTCGTTGCCTCTGGTAACGACTCGTTGGGACAAATCGTCAAGTACATTGGACCTATTTGAAAAATGTCCAACCCGGGGTAACGAGTGACCTCATGAATCATTGCCAGAGGCAACTACTCGTTTAGCCACCCGTCAGGACCACTAGCACCAGTTACAAATATTTTCTGTTTCATTTTCTCTTGTGTACTAACATGGTTTCCACAGGCACAATGGCTCCACGAGGCACACCAAAGAAGGGTCCAACAAAAAAGCAGGTACCTGAGCATAGTCAACCATCATACAGAAGGCTGCGAGATGATCCATCCTCCTCTGAAGAGTCAAGTGGCTCTGAAGAGGAATATGAAGTGTCAAAGGAGCAGTTGGTGTGGAGGAAGACCGGGGCTAGGGCTCAACAAAGTTCAAATCCGACAGCCCTAGTCGATACTCCCACTCCACTAGCAAGAGATCCGCCCAGCCGCACTAATGAAAGCGCTAGGGATGCTATTGCACTTGTTCCGAAGGCTCCCACAACTGGGCATAATACAGAGAGAGTAGATGAGTCGCATGCCCAACGAGGGGACTCGGACAATGAGCTGACTGAGACATCAGGCACATCGAATGAGCAATCGAGAAATATGAGGAGATGGTGTGTACACAGCATGCGGACTATATACAATCGGGATATTGCTCCAAATGACAAAGGCAATCCGAAGAGGAGCATTTATGAGGAGCCAAGGCTAATCACCACCGGGTTGAAAGATCTTCCTGAGCTACAGGTAGTATTTGAAAAATACAAGTTCGGGTAGTTGACAGAACCTTCAGGAAGCTATAGCTCGTGCCTGGTTCGCGAGTTCCATGCAGCATATGCAGCCACCTTGCAGCGGTTGGCACTAGGAGGCCAGGATTAGAAGAAGAGGCCTGCCTTGAATTAATGTGATGGTGTGTGAGACCTCAGTTGACATATCTGAGGAGAAAATTTCCAGGATGCTGTAAGGGCCAGAATATCGAGCCCCAATGAACACGACAGAGTTTGATCACAGGTTATCCGAGTTGCGGAAAGTCAAAACAAAAAAGTTGAATAGCATGGAGCAGATACAGCAGTACACTTGGCTTTCCCGCATTATTTCCACAAAGGGGCCGTTAGTTGAATGGCTACATGGTACTGAGTCACAGATAAAGAAGGCCACTTTGAATTTCCAGGCTAAATTTTGGTGGTCACTGGTGAGGCACAGGCTGGTACCAACAAGCAATGACAATATACTCTCACCCGACAGAGTAGCACTAGTAGCCAGCATCATCGAGGGGTATGCAATCATTTCCTGCAGTTCATCATTGAGGAGATTCGGAGCGGGCTGTAAATTATGGAATGATGATTCCCTTCCCATGCTTGATTGATAGACTCTATCGGGAGTCTCGAGTGCCAGAATTTCCATCAGTTGATCAGAGAGTGGTGGTTCAGAAGATTATCGATATTGGGTTGATTAGAGATGAAACAAACCCGGTATCAAGGGCAAGGACTCAAGCATCTACATCCGATGGGGTGACCATAATAGCAGAGGTATTTGGCAGCGGGATGCAGACCGATGCAGCACAATTCGCGAGTTAGCGGCCGAGCCCACTGAGGGTAGAGATATAGGTAGCCAGGCTGAGGCTACAGATGCCTCCACACCTATTGATGTTCCGAAATCATCATCTACAGCAGCAGCAGCATCCAGACCATCAGTCGCACCTCCACGATCCATGTAGCCAGCCTAGTCACGGTCTCACAGGAGTTTATGGTTGATATGGCTAGGCGGCTGGCTAAAGTAGAGAAGCAGCAGGCACACACGGCTCTACAGGTCAAAGTCTTGATGGAGCAGGTTAAGTCGTGGGTGTCAAAGGAGTTGGAGACATTGTCTAGTTCGGTGCATGGGCGATTGACGCTTTTGAGAGAAGGATGGACGTGCGCTTTGCACAGTTACAAGCGCCAGAGTTATCTCGATGGTACACAGAGCTGGGAGAATTACGATCCGAGGTGCGGGACTTGGCCGCACGATAGACAACTGAGGTACCTCCACCGGTACTCCCCGTGATCGATGATGAGTTTGAGGAGGATGTACCACCTATTTTTGATTTCATCACGGAGGATCCGGTGGCATATGCAAAGGGGAAGAGGCCTCGTGAGGAGGCAAGTGATGATGTTGATATATCTCTGCTCCGTTAGCAAAAACGGGAGTGGAGTGAGATGGAGAGAGCGCTGCACGAATCAAGAGAGGAGGCTCGACTGAGAGCCGAGACTGAGGCAGCAAGAGCTCGTGGTGAAGGAACGAGCTCAGTTGGATATGAGAATGCACCAGTTCAAGCAGGTAATATTGGAGTTGATGTTGGAGGCGTATCTACACCCTCCACCGACCAGGTAGCTGACACCTAGGTCGCACAGGTATGTTTCCTATTCCCTTAGTTTTTGT
>JACEIK010005030.1:84034-105425 GCA_018107945.1 Datura stramonium | reverse complement strand
CAGCCGTTATATAGCCCTTTGTTTCCAGAAACCTGAGATAGAGCTAGCCAGGCACCAGATGTGCCTAGGCCCACCAGTTAGCAGTCCAGGTCCTACTAGGCACCAGGTGCCAGTCATACCCCCCAAGGCGGGGCGTGACACATAGGGTGATCAACCTTTAGCCTACTCGATGCTAGACACTAATCCAAAGAACATGCATATGCTTTCCATCGTTTTTCAATGAAGCTTACCATCATCAATTAACAAATCTCAATAATCAAATACATCTCAAATCTGAAATCATGCATATGAGAAGCTTTAGCTCAAAACATACCACAAGTTGAAAGATAATTGGGAGTCTTCGCACCAAAACCATGTGGTAAGCTTAACTCGGGGAACATGATAAATCATACTTGATATGTGGGCATTGCCCAATACCTTAACATGCTTGAAAATACTCAATTCATATTGTAAACATGGTTATAAACATGGATAGATTGAAAACATGTTTTTCATCATAATATCTCATCATAACCAAACATTCATCACAAATCTCATCTTTCATGAACTTTCTATAATTGGACATTTTGATTTAATAAACTTAGAACATGATTTTTCATTGAAAATAACATAAAACTTGCCCATGAATCGTAATTCAATAGTATATACATATTTAAATCATACCGATGTAGAGAATTAGGAATTTCATGCATTGGGTTAAAATCCTATAGATTTGACATAGAAAATTCATGATTTAGAGAGGGATTGGGTATGGGTGTGAAAGGATTCACCCATTCATAACCCTACATACCTAGGGAAGATCAGATTTCACCACTCCTTGAAAGCCCAATGGAAAATTGAAGGAAAACTTGAAGAAGAACAAGCTTGATTACCTCCCTAATTTTCTAACTCTGCATGCATGGATATGAATAAGCCTAGGATAGGTTTTACCCTCATAAAAAACTGCATTTCGAGCCTTAAATGACGTAGTTTAGGACAACAACTTAGGAATGATGAAAATGCCCTTAATGAAATTCCTGAAATTTCTACACTGATGGTGGCAACGATCATCCTAACGGGTTGTCGTTGGATACCACGACTCGTGGTATCTATACGTTGTGTCCACTACCCAACTTCATATTCTCAGGTTCAATCCCATGAATCCATAGGATGAATCGTTACTTCAGAAAATGGTCTGTTATGTCGTTCGTTATTTCCCCCTTGACGACCTGCAACAAGTCTTCCTACGAGCCACACCACAACTCGTTCTTCCTTCCAACGAGTTGTGGTTTCCTTACGTTACCTCAACTTGAGGTTTCAATACTCCTTCCCATGGTTGTTGACCATGACCCATTGTTACCTACAACGGGTAAGGTCAGCCTCCCTACGACCACAGACAATGACTCGTTACATCTGGCAACGGGTAGTTCCTAGACTATTACTCCCAACTCCGCCTCTGCAGTGTCTCACCACATATGCCTCCAACGAGTCGTTGGTTGGACCAACGATCCATTAGGTGACCCGTTCTATGGAATTTTTCCCAGATTCTGCCAATTTTAATTTTTAAATCCCGGGTCTAGTCTCAGGCACTTTCAGGTATTACAATATCTCCCCCTTGGAAATATTCATCTTCGAATGTGGGAATACATACAGAAAATAGAGGAATGCAATCATTACACTCAAATACTGATCATTTAAATCGAAAACTGATGGAATGACTATCTCTGATTCAAACTACATTGCTGAACTGAATTCATGAATTATATACACATCCACATACATGGAAGAAACTTGGGCAATGAACTAAACATAAAAACTAATTAGAGTTTTAGGGGAAAAAATGATACCTCAAGTTGGAAATGAGCCGGTGGAGAATAAATGTGTGGATCTAGACATCATATCCGCTTTGGCTTCCCATTTAGCTCCCTCAACATGCTGATTCCTACATAAAACTCTCACTAAAGCTATTTCCTTATTCCTTAGCCTTCGAACTTGATGATCCAGTATTTCCATTGGAACCTCCTCATAACTAAGGTTGTCTTTCTCACCAACACTGTCCATCGGGATAACTAGCTGGATCACCCAAACACTTTCTTAAGAGCGATACATGGAAAACAGGATATACGGAAGCAATTTCTGAGGGCAACTCCAATTCGTATTCTACCTTGCCAACCTCTTTAACAATCTGGTAAGGTCCAATATAACGAGGGCTGAGTTTTCCTTTATTTCCAAACCGCATCACTGTCATGACTCGAACGTAGGCCTGGATCGAGACACGGGACAAGGAGCCCCGAGAGACTCCAAGTTGACCCATGGCAAGAATGTTCATCTAACTTCATATAATTAATCGGAATACTTAACATGACGATATAGAGGAAACATAAACATAACATAACATAACATGATAAGCCGAATGTACAAAAATACATAACAGCTGAGTACTACAAGTTGTCTGAAAGCCTCTATCGTATCAGAAGGGTTGATGGGACAACATCCCCAACTAACTCGGCTAAACAGAAACAAAAGGAACATCAAAGTCTGAACAAACGGCCCTCGGAAGATTGGAATGTACCAAATATGCAAGCTAAGCAAAACGGACATTTAAAATTCATAAAAGTTTATAGGAGTAGGACAAGATGCTCATACCATAAATATCATAATGTAACATAAGGCTCAAGGTTTTCAAAGTATTCGTAAATTATCCATATGAATAATCATAAGAGAAAACTTTAATAAACATTACTTGAGCCGAAATGGTATGAACATAACCATGCATAAATTATGAGGAACAATGGAAGATTCTTATAACCGACATATCTCATATGAGCATACATGGAGCCCGACCTGTAAATCCCTAGTTGGGTGGGTGTTCATACCTTGCCAAGGGTAGAACCATGAAGGGAGTGATATCACACATGAAAGGGCTCATTTGGGCAAGGTACACTGCTCGTGGAGTCGTCCGTGAAGTACACTACTCAACAGGTCTCCTTGGCTCATAACGAGAGACATAATGACTCGTGACCAGGTGACCACGACTCGTGGTCACCATCCGTGAAGTGCACTGCCTTAACTTCAACAAAAAGAATCCTTGCTTCGCCATGACTCTCCCCACGAATCGTGGGGAATGACCACGACTTGTGGGGTCCTTCCATCGAGTACACTACCTCTCCTCTCCTCTTCTCCTTACTCATCCACCCCACGACTGACCTAACAACTCATGGAGCCTAACCACGAGTCATGGTCATGCCCGTGGGGTCTCATTTCTCAAGTTTCACATTAAATCCCTGGTCCTCCCCATGAGTCACATCACGACTCGTGGGCTCCTCTCACGGGTCTCCTCATGACTTGTTTTGTGTCTGGTGCCAGATTTTAGATTTTTCTCCGTTTAAACTCTCGAGTTTGATCTTTGGGCTTTCAGGGTATAACAATATCTCCCCATTGGGAACATTCATCCTTGAAAGTTGGAAAGCATACAGAAAAACAGAGAGCCGTAATTATCATATTCAAATACTGATCATTTAAATCGAAGCTGACGAAATAATTACCTCTGATTTAAACTACATAGCTTAACTGAATTCATGAATCATACATACACCCACATACATAAAAGAAACTTGGGCACATGAACTTAACATGAAAAGTAAATAGAGTTTTAGGACAAAATTAATACCTCAAACTGGAACTGAGCCGGTAGAGAATAAATGTGGGTACTTAGCCATCATGTCCGCTTCGGCTTCCCATGTAGCTCCTTCAACATGTTGATTCCTCCATAACACTTTAATAGAACCTACTTCCTTGTTCCTTAGCCTTCGAACTTGACGATCCAAAATTTCCACCGGAACGTCCTCATAATTAAGGTTGTCTTTTACACCAACATTGTCCACCGGGACAACTAGAATTGGATCACCCAAACACTTCTTCAAGAGCGATACATGAAACACAGGATGCACGGAGGCTAATTCTGAGGGCAACTCCAATTCATAGGCCACCTTGAAAATACGTCTCACCATCCAGTACGGGCCGACATAGCAGAGACTAAGATTCCCCTTCTTTTCGAGCCTCATCACTCCCTTCATCGGAAACACCTTAAGAAATACCCAATCATCGACTTCAAATTCTAATTCTCTTCTTCTCACATCAGTATATGACTTTTGGCGACTCTAGGCAGTTTTCAATCGGTCCCTTATCAATTTAACCTTCTCCATCACCTCATAAACCGAATCTGGCCCTATTATCGCCGCTTCGCCAACCTCAAACCATCCCATGAGTGACCTACACCTCCGCCCATAGAGTGCCTTGAACAGTGTCATCTGGATACTGGAAAGTTAGTTGTTATTTTATGCAAATTCGATAAGAGACAAATGCTCATCCCAGTTACCTCTGAAGTCCATCACGCATGCTCTCAAAATGTCTTCGAGGGTCTGCATTGTCTGCTCCGCTTGGCCATCCGGTTGCAGGTGAAATGTTGTGTTGAGCTTAACCTATGTACCAAGCCCTTTTTGAAATGACCTTCAAAACTGAGAGGTAAATTGAGTACCTCTATCTGAAATGATGTACAAGGGCACTCCATGCAATCAAACTAGCTCTCGGATATATAGTTTGGCATAATCCTCCTCCGAATTCATGGTTTTGACTGGTAGAAAATGAGAGGCCTTGGTCAGTCTATCTACCATAGCCCAAATGGAGTCATATTGTTGATGAGTAAGGGGTAAACCTGTGATGAAGTCCATATTAATCTCTTCCCACTTCAAAGTATGAATGCTGATATCCTGAACCACGCCTCTCGGTCTCTGATGCTCAACCTTTACTTGTTGACAGTTCGGACACTTTGCTACGAATTCTGTGATATCCTTCTTTATACCATTCCACCAATAGACTTCCCGTAAGTCACGATACATCTTGGTGGCACCTGGATGGATAGAATACCTGGATCCATGAGCCTCGTGCAACATCCAGTTCCTCAAATCATCAACATCTGGAACACATAAGCGACCCTAGTACCAAAGCACACCATCTCCCCCTTTTGAGAAGACCTCTACCTTCTGATTTTGAACGGCTTCCTTTAACTTTACCAAATTTGAGTCCTCATCTTGCCTAGCTTTTACATCAGTCACCAATTATGATTCTGATCCGTTCTGAACAACAAAAACACCATTGATCGAGTCAACTAACCTAACTCCCATCCTTGCAAGTCGTTGTACATCTTTCACCAGTCTTTTTTCCCTCATCCACATGAGATACATTCTCCATAGAGAGTCTACTAAGTGCATCTTCTACTATATTATCCTTTTCGAGATGGTATAGCACGCACATATCATAGTCCTTAAGTAACTCCGACCACCTCGTTTGCCGAAGATTGAGATTCTTCTGAGTATGCACATATTGCAAACTCTTATAGTCCGTAAACACATCCACGTGGACACATTACAAATAATGTCACCATATCTTTAATGAGAACACCACCACGGCCAATTCAAGATCATGGGTCGGGTAATTTTTCTCGTGCACTTTTAGCTGTCTAGAAGCATATGTTATAACCTCCCCGTGTTGCATCAATACACACCCTAGTCCTATCCTTGAAGCATCACAATACACCACGAACACATCGGTACCCTTGAGTAGGTTCAACACTAGTGTTGAGGTAAGTCGAGTCTTCAACTCTTGGAAGCTCTTCTCACAAGCCTCTGACCATTGAAATTTCACCTTCTTACGAGTCAATTTGTTCAAAGGTTTAGCAATGTATGAGAAACCCTCAAAGAATCTCCAATAGTAGCTAGCTAAACCCAAGAAACTCCAAATATCTTAAGGATTCACCGGTCTAGGGCAATTCTTCACCGACTCTATTTTATGAAAATCCACCTTTATGCCCTCACCAAATACTATATGGCCCAAAAATGCTATAGAGTTCAACCAGAACTCGCACTTGCTAAATTTGGTATAATTGGTGATCCTTGAGAGTTTGTAGCACCACCCTCAAATGAGCGGCATTCTCATCCTCTCTCCGAGAGTATATCAAGATGTCATCAATAAACACAATCATGAACATATCCAAGTATGGCTTGATCACCCTATTCATCAAGTCCATAAAAGCTACAGGAGCATTCGTTAGTCCAAAAGACATAACTACAAACTCATAATGGCCATACCGCATTCTAAAGGCTATCTACGGGATGTCACTCTCCCAAACCCTAAGCTGGTGATACCCGGACCTAAGATCTATCTTTAAGAAACACTAGGCACCCTAAAGCTGGTCAAATAAGTCATCAATATAGGGTAAAGGATACCTGTTCTTGACGGTGACTTTGTTCAATTGCCGATAACAATACACATTCGAAGAGAACCATCTTTCTTCCAGACAAACAGAAATGTAAACCCTTATCTACAAGTCCATCAATTGATCCTTCAACTTCTTTAGCTCGGCTGAAGCCATTCTATAAGTAGGGATAGATATAGGTTGTGTGTCGGGAATAAGATCAATACCAAAATTAATTTTCCTCTCGGGAGGAACGCCTGGTAAATCATTAGGGATTACTTTTGGGTATTCACGCACTGTTGGAACTGATTGAATAGTCGGGGTCATGGACTCAACATCCTTAACCCTAAGTAGATGATACATACAACCCTTAGAAATTATCTTTCTGGCCTTAAGATAGGAAATAAAATGACCTATAGGCACAACTGAACTACCCTTCCACTCCAAGACTGACTCACTAGAAAAGTGGAACTCCACCGCACGGGTTCTAAAATTAACAGAAGCATAACACGCATATAACTAATCCATGACAAGAATAATAATAAATTCAGTCATGGCCAACTCTACAAGGTCTGCGGAGGTGACTTTATGCAATATAGTGATCGAGCATCTTCTATACTCCCTCCTAGCTACACTTGAATCACCAACAGGAGTAGAAACTGAAAATGGTTCTGACAGAGTTTCGGGACTAACTGCAAAATTACTAGCAATATAAGGTGTCACAAAAGACAAGGTATCCCCTGGATCTAACAAAGCATAAGAATCAAGGTGAAACACTCGTAACATACCAGTAACCACATCCGGTGAAGTCTCGTGCTCCTGACGGGTCGTAAGGGCATAGAACCTGTTCTGGCGCTGACCGCCAGCTGAACTAGTTGAGGAACCATGCTGATAGGGATGTGCTACTGGAGCGGCTGGCATGCAGGCTCGGCCGCCCCCTTATCTGGCCGAAGGACAATCCCTGAGTCTGTATCCGTGTTTTCCACAACCGCAACAAGCATCTGAGCTAACTAGGAACCTCCCTTGGTGATTCTTTCCATACCTTGAACAAGCTGGGATAGTATGCTTTATCTGCATGCTACCTTGGCCCCTTGAATATGATACCCTGCTCCTCCGATTCCCTCATAACCTAGATGGTGTACTAGCTGATGATCGAGCTGGAGCAAAAGACCTGTGATGAGACTGCTGGCGCTGTCCACCTCCCGATCTAGGCTGAGAAATCCCATAATTATCTGTCCTAGCCCTCTTGGCCTCTCTCTACCTTTGATACACTGACTCCATCTACTGGGAATGCAACACTATGCGGGGAAAATCTATATCCTGATGCAGCATAGCCATCCTATAGTCCTTATCTAGGTAGTCCTCCACTCCATGCACAAATCGGCTCAGCCGAGCCCTCTGTTCTGCCACTAATTCTGGTGCATACTTGGATAAGAGGGTGAACTCCAAAGCATACTCCTGAACTGACATATCACCCTGCTTCAGATTTACTAACTCGGCCGCCTTCAGTTCCCTCATCTCGCAAGGGAAGAACTGATCCAAAAAGGCTGCATGAAACTCTTCCCAGCCTATAGGACCTGCCCCCACTACCCTACTGTCTCTCCATTGCTTAAACCAGATATGCACCACACCTTTCAATTGATAAGAGTCCAAATGAATGCACTCTCTATTTTTCACCCCTATGACCTGGGTGATCTTTAGAATCTCATTGATGAATTCATGTGGGTCCTCATCTACCTTGGACCCAAGGAACTCCGGCGGGTTCATCCTCAAGAAATCTCTAACTCGAGCCACTGCTGCATTGCCATTTTGCGGAACGTGCGCAACAGCCTGCTGATTGACCTGAGCGGTCAAGGCCTGTGCAAGCATCTGGATAGCTGCCCAAAATTCAGCATGGGCAACTGCTTCGGTGCCTGGTGCTCCTGAACTGGTGGGGCCTACTGGTGCCCATTCCCGTTGCCATCCTCATGGTTGTTTCCGTTTCCAATCCTCCTACCATTCATATATCTGGGAGCCATTATTCTGCAATCGCAAATAGCACGAATTATAAGGATAGGGAGACATTTCATCGCATGACATAGATCATGAAAGAAGGGAACATTTCCTAAACGTTTTGTAGCCTCTTCATCATAAGTGTGGCGCGTTTCACACCCAGGAAAAGGACTCTACTTAACGTGTATTTCAGACACCCTAGGACACTTCAAACCTATGGATTTGATACCAAGTTTTTCACGACCCGAATGTATGCCCAGATAGAGACACGGGACAAGGAGCCCCGAGAGACTCCAACTTGACCCATGGCATGAACATTCATCTAACTTCATATCATTAAGAGGAATACTTAACATGATGATATAGCGGAAACATAAACATAACATAACATAGCATGATAAGCGGAATGTACGAAAATACATAACAGCTGACTACTACAAGTTGTCTAAAAGCCTCCATCGTATCCGAAGGATTGATGGGAAAACATCCCCAACTAACTCAAATAAACTAAAAAAACGAACATCATAATCTGAACATATGGCCCTCAGAAGATGAGGACTCACCAAAAGACTGGATGCTAAACTATGAGATGGACTACTGACGGGGCTGAGCCTGAGAGCCGGGTCCTGTATTATGAAATGATACAGCATAGAGTATGCAGTCAGTATGTTGAATGTACCGAGTATGCAAGGTAAGTAAAACGGACATTTAAAATACATAAAAGTTTATAGGAGTAGGACAACATGCTCATACCATAAATATCATAATGTAACATAAGGCTCACAGTTTTCAAAGCAGTCGTAAATTAACCATATGCATAATCATAAGAGAAAACTTTATTAATCATGAATTGAGCCAAAACTGTATGAACATAACCATGCATAAATGATGAGGAACATTGGGAGATTTTTATAACAGACATACCCTATATGAGCACATATGGAGCCCGACCTGTACATCCCTTGTACCGTGTCTACAATCTGGGTGTACGTTCGGGTCGTGACAGTTAGGGTCGGCGCGTTGCGGACCTCCCTCCTCCGCAATGATTGGCGCATCGCACCCTCATGGCAACGCGATGGGGGGCACGCCGCACACCCCCCTGCCACCGCCAATTATATATATAACCCTTTCACTTAAGTTAAGACATTTCACAAATGATACCCATGACCTAAGATAGGAAGAGCACACAAGTTTCGTTGATTTTTTGTCCGATTACGCTACCAAACACCATCCAATCTCAAATTAACTTCAGTTAATGAGTTCTAGGCCTACGGGAAGCATTTATATGGAGTTATTTCTTGAAAATTGGCTCAGCAAACCGGGGCTCCACCGGGTAAAAGTTGTCAGAATTGTTTCAAATTGATTCCTAAATGGCCACAGGCCTGAGGTGAGTATTTCTCCCTTTTGAACTCTAGAGAAATTATGAATTTTCGCTGAGTTATTCAGAGTTGAATTATAGTTGATATTATTATTGAAAGATATTATTATTAGCTGAATTTACTATTGAAACTAGCCCTATTCTCTCAGTATAAGGACTGCAGTTGAGTGGAACTTCTGGCTTCAGGTTGGAAGTAATCAGTTAAATGAGAATCGGCATTCGAGGTATGTTAAGGGTTATTCCTTCGGCAAGTTATTATCATCATACAATGATATGACTTGTGTTTCCGAGCATAGACAATGATCTTGCTTGTTGTTATTAGTTGTTGTGAGTATACAAGATCCATGTATGTCGTGGTTAGCTGCTATCAGTAGATTATGATTACATATGTTGTGATTACATATTTCAATATCCCTCGTCGGGAAAGAAGAGGTTAAGGGTGAATCGTGCTAGAAGCGTCATAGAAATTCCTTTGCCCTTCTGTTCATTGAGTTATAGAAATGATGTTTTGCTACCATTCCTAGGCTTCAGATGTTTGTGGCTAATAGTTGGGCCTGCGTTAGTAAGTTGAACAGCATAAGCGCAGCCAGGCGATACAACTATCAGTTTAGTGCTTGTATTGTCAGTAGAGCTCGTCTAGAGACCGTTGGCTTACATTGATGCCTTTAGGGCCAGAATTATGTTAGTATGGCCTTACCCCAGAGTTGCCTAGAAAGTTAAGGGTCAGTCCGCCACATAGTGCCTATTGCCAGTGACAGTTAGTTTCAGTCGATGTGGTGCTTATTGTGCAGGCCACTCAGGGCACCACCTCAGTTGTACCAGTCTAATAGAGCAGTAGATACCCTAAGGGGGGGAGTTTCATTAGTAGCTAGATACGGGGCCAACGCCCCAGCCTACTCTTATCAGATATTCAAGTACAGGTTGTCGAGAGTGGCTAAGTGCAGATAAACACACCTACGAGGTTAGGAATTGCCCAGAGAAGGCACATGAAATATGAACAGACTCAGTTAGTTTCTCAGGGACTAAAGCCACAGTATTACAGTATTAACCCCAGGCCAAGAGTTATAATAAGCTGCCTATGGGAGGTTAGGGCTGACTGCTCAGGAGCATATCCAATTATTAGTAGCCCCACAATTGTTCTACATAGAGGACAGTATCTCAGAGTAACCCTATTATGGTCAATTGTTATGAATAGAATTGAGATGACACTAACGATATAGCAACCCTAGTCAGAATTAACCCTAGCAAAATAGGTTTTCCTTACGACATTTGGGTTGTTAGATGTTAGCGCCTAAGGGCCATATTGAGTTCTATCATGTTGAGTCTTCGAAGACCATATTGAGTTCTATCAGATTGAGGCTGCGAGGGCCATATTGAGTTCTATCATATTCAGGCCGCGAGGGCCATATTGAGTTCTATCAGATTGAGGTCGCGAGGGCTATATTGAGTTCTATCATATTGAGACTGTTAGGGCCATAGTGAGTTCTATCAGACTTAGGTCGTGAGGGACATCTTGAGTTACCCCAGATAGAGGCCGTGAGGGTTGTATCTAGCTACAAAAGTTACATTATGACCCAACGTCGAGCCAAGGCTCGGGGTCAAATTGTATAGCCTAGACAGTCCAAACACAGACGCAGCTATAGAAGCCTATCAGGCTTAGGTTCAATTTCAAAGAACAAGTATTCCAAAGTTATAGTATGCTTACACCCGTTAGTAGTCAGATAGCAGAAATAGATGTTTCTTATACTTGTCGGGGCTTATGGGGGCCCAGGTAGGTTATTTTGTGTTGGTTGTACCTTCCTAGCTTATGTGGGAGCCAGGTTAGGTTCTTGTTTGTAAATTTGTCTGGCAGTTATAGCTTATGAATAAAAAGTCATACAGTTTTAGCTCATACACATATAGTGACTTACTAGATGCAATTTATGAAAAGGAAAGCTTACAGGTTAACTTCTAGCCCTTATTACTGTTCACTTTCAGTTTCTATCATTGTTACTCAACTTCTGTTATTGCCTTACATATTCGGTACATATTGTACTAACGCCCAACTATGGGGCGCTGCATACTTGGCTGCAGGTTTAGACAGTCAGAGTTTAGGACATCCATTAGCAGTTGTTCAGATTCAGCCATTCGGCCAGTTCCTTTCATTCGGATCTTCCAGGTTATTGAGATTACAATCTTTTATTTATATGGCATTTGGGTAGGCTGGAGCCCTGTCCCAACTATTATTCCTATTCTTAGAGGCTTGCAGACTACAGTCTTCAGTTAGTTGGTTGTTGTCGGCCATGTGGGGCCCATGTATGTTTTTTTAACGTGTTGGCCATGTGGGTCCTAGTATAGATGCTTGCTTTTATTCCAATTATAACTAGACATCATGGTATTCTTGTCGGCCCGCATAGGATTCCTGTTATTGCATTGTTGTTGGTTAGATTTCTTCATTTACAGGTGGCCTTGTTCGCCAGAGGCTGTATTTACAGCTGAGATATAGCCCGTCGTTTTCTTGAATTAAGTTACAAGCGTGCACCAGAAGTGCACCAAGTCAATCAGGTCAGTCAAGATCCCAGTGTGGCAATAGGTGTCAGTCATGCCTCCCAAAGTGGGGTGTGACACTTGATCACCTTCCTAATTTTTCTAACAATTGTATGCATGGATATGAATAAGCCTAGGATAGGTTTTACTCTCATAAAACACTGCATTTCGGGCCTTAAACTATACAGCTTATAACCCTAGGATTTAGAAATGATGAAAATGCCCTTGATGAAATTTCTAAAATTTCTACACTAGTAATTGACCTTGGGTATATTTATATGCTCAAAGACTATTTTATACCCATGTTTAGCCATGTTTGTACCTTAATTTAAGATAATCTCATATATTTTGTGTAATTTTTAGCCATGGACTAACAAATATGATTAGCTCTCTTTGTAGGTTGAAATTGTCAATGTATGGAGCTCAAGGTGAAGATAATGATCCTAATCATGAAGATAAATGCTAAGGGACAGATTATGGATGGTGAGACAAGCTAAAAAGGACATTTGGAGTTAACTCTGTGCCACGGAGAGGCATTAGGGCGTTTAACAACGTGCCATGGAGCAAAGAATTTTTTTATATGAGTAGGGGCTGCCAAATAATGAGCATCCGCGACAGCAGAGTGTCACGAAGGCAAATCTCCCCGATAGGCAGCGTGTCACAAAGGAAAATCTCTGCGATAGTCAGCGTGTCACTGAGTTGTTTCATCACAGGCCAAATTTTACATTTTTCCAACTTATTATAAATTGAACCCTTAGCTTCTATATTGAGGATCACTAAATATTTTGGGAAGAACGAAGAGGAGCGAAGGGAGAACAAAGGAAACTCTACCTATGGTTCAAGAACTTTCATTCTCTTTTACTATTCTTGTAAGTACTATACTTTAAACATGGTTTTGAGTAATTTTATGAACATGAGTGGCTAAAACCCTTCATCTAGGGTTGAGGCCACATGATATGAATGTGATTGCTTAATTTTCATCTTTGGTTTGAGTTTTAGTTGTTGTTTTGTCTTGCATTCTTAATTATTGATATTTTTATGCTTGATCACCATAAAAACAAACTCTTTAATCTTAAGTAAAAGCTCAAAAGAGTAACCCTAGATTAGAACACAAGAATGTAGGGAGAAACTTTTATGGTCTTTACGATAAGTTTCGCTGTTAGGATAGAAACTATACCTAATTTTCCTTGCATGGTTAATAAAAAGGGATGATAGCTAGACACCAACTTAGAATTGTCACATCACCGCTCATAGAAATAGTTGTAAAGCTAAGTCAGGTTAAATGATTAGAGGTACGAAATTCCATAATCAAGGTTATAAACCCCATAAACCACATCCATGTAGTTAAATTGCTCACGAATTAGGACGTTACATCCCCGCTCAACGATGTAGGTGTGAGACTAGCTTGTTGTATTTAGAGACTCAAGAGACCATGAACACTGCATTTTAACTCTGTGAGACGACAACTGAAGTTTTCATACTTGAACCATTGTGACTTATAGCATTGCATGATTATCGGGCCTTAACTCTAGTTTCTTCTTGTATTGTTTCCCGATTGTTTTGTGATCACCCCTAAATTTAATTACAATTATCCAAAAATCTCTTAAATAAACACTTGTGAAGGTTAACTTAACACTTGAACTTGAATATTTACTGAAGTAATCCAGTCCCTGTGGGTTCGAGATCCGGCTCTTAAGAAGGTCACTGTATTACTTGTACGACCGCGTGCGCTAGGGCGCGACAAGTTTTTGGTGCCATTGCCGGGGACTGGAGAAATTGGTGGATTTCTTGTTTTCTGTTAGTGTCTAATTTTCTAAGTGTTAAAAAAATATTTATTAGTTTTAGATTTCTTTTTTTTTATAGTTTGATACCCTTCTTGACATGACATCATGGAATACATATGGGTTGAATGGTGGATACTCATATTTCGGTGAGTCCTATTTGAATTGTGGACGACCCCACTTGTGGCAACATTATCCTACTTGCGGTATATGTGGTGGTCAGGATGACCATTGGAATGGTTGTCCAAATTCATATTCCCCTTCCCTAAGCCCCTACTATGATCCTTCTGTTGTTTTTGATGAGTACAGGAATGATGAAGAGGAGGACTTAGAACACCAAGCTTAGATAGAAAACATGTTAAAATAGGTCCTTGAGCATACAAAAGTGATGAGGGATCAGATGGAAGTAATGGGGTTTCCGACTAAGGAAAATGGAGAGGCCCTAGAAATGATAAGAGCCAAGTTCACAGAGTTGATGACTGAGGCTGAAGCTTGCGTTGATTTGCAAATAACGGTCTTAGCCAATACTCAAGAGGGACTACAAGGAGAAGAAAAGAGTGAGTTTTTTTAACAAGGTCAACAATTAGAAGCTCCTGAGAGTCTCCGTGATGGTCTCACACATATGGACAATATAATCATGAAAGGAGAGATAGAGTTCTAACCATTTGACATTCATGTGGAGTTAGATGTTAATGTGGAGAAGGTGTACACAAGTAAGGAGGTCAAGCACAATGAAGTTTCACAGTTGAGGTGTACTGTACCCCACTCGAATCATTTCTCAACATTAATCTTGGTTGACAACCTAGAAATAGAGTCTTCAAAGCACATAGAGAAAGGTCTAGAGGAGGAACAAGCCCCGTATATTTTGAAATTTGCTGATTTCGAGAGACAAAATGACTTAACTTACGTAAGAGCCAATAAGTGCCAGAGGCGACATCTATTGTTTGGTCCTTTCATTTTTCCACCACCACCCCTGGAGCATGAGAGGAAATTGGAGAAGAAATTAGGGGAAAGACTTGTATGCTCAAAGTGGAGGGAAAAGTGGTGAAACTTGATATGTCGTGCTGCGACGTAAAATAGGGCGCTGCTTGGGAGGCAACCCAAGAGTACCACAGGTACACTTTCTTTTTAGTTATTGGTAATTTTTGTTATTTTTCACTTGTGTTGTTTTTTTTTTTTTGATAAGCACAAATCAAGGGGAAGTCTAAGTACTCATGGAAGTGAAAGCTGAGGAGCATGACAAAAAAGATGAGTGTGGGGTCGATAACCCACAGGTTCAAAAATGAAGAAAAACATGTTGTTAGCTAGGCCTAGAGACCTCAGGAAGTATTTCTCACCTGTGCATTAATTTTATTTGATTCTTTGGGAATATATTATAATTCAAGTGTAGGGTGAGGGAAATTTCAAAAAAAATTGTGTTTAGCAAATTCGGGTGAAGTTGGTGCTTGGTCAGAAATGTGTTTGTTGATGAAGTTGAAGTTGAGCACAATTCACCCAACCTTTGGTTTTTCTTTTCAGTTCTTTTCTAAAGGGGGCACTTTAAACCGAGAATAAAGATTTTTCTTTGTCTGTACATAGCTGTTTTTAGTCATTGTTAAGGACTTTTTCCGACGATGGATGGATGACAACCGTCTTGAGGAAAAATTAGTCAGTAGGTTTTTGCTTTTGAACCCTTAACTAATTAATTGCTTGATTCTTTTGTTGAGTGTTGCACAGTACTGTAAGAGACAAGTAAAGAAATTGCGACGTATGTGGAACAATTGTATGACTTTTTTTGAGACATCTAGGCTCTTGAATATGACTCTGTATGTTGTAGCTTAATGTTGAATTCATGTGATTAGCTGTATTGAGAGTTTGTATGAGTCTATCTTGAATTGAACATGTGTTGCGAGTGTAAGGTTTTTGTGTAGTCTATGCTATCATGTAGTTTCTAAAACTTTCCTGGTGTGTTTGTAAAGCGAAATGAGGGATGTTAATTTTAGGAGATGATGTAGACATTTCTTTGAATAAGTTTATTTTCATCCTTTGTTTTACCTTCCCTAAATGAATAATCCTAGTTAGCCCCATTGAGCTTTTAGCCTATTCCTTGTAAGCCACAATAAAAGGTTAATCCTTTTCCTTCAATAGACCTGAGCTTGATCCAAAACTCCTAAGCGCTTAAGTGAAAATGCAAAAGAACTAAGGGAGTAAGAATATTGAAAAGAAGGGATATAATGGGTTGTAAAGATTGAAGAAAAGATTAGTAGTGCAATTTTTAAAATGCATAAGTATTTGTAGGGAGTAGAGAAGAGCAAAAGAATGAAAAAGTGTCTAATGTATGATTACTCCCTACTAATAACATAAATGTGCTTAAAGAAATGAAGAAACAAAAAGGAGAGTGATAGATGAAAATTCAAGGGGTGAAGTAAAAGAAGAGATGTGTTTAATGAGGAAGTGATGTATTAAAAGCGCTTAGAGAAGATAGTCACTATTACTAGCCAGAATAGTACCTACCCGTCCCTTATCCTACATACAACCTATAAAGTCCTATTTGATCTTTCTTTTAGACGTTCTTGGATTAGCGGAGTAATACACTAAGGGCAAGCATATGGATCATTATGTGTTGCATGTGAATTCTTTTTGAGAGTGAGTGTAATTGCATTCATATACCCATATGTGTTACAACTTGTACGTTTGTGCATGAAAATGGGTATATCTCTTGTTGTGATGGCACATGTTTGAGGAAAGATAGAATTCATGTTGGACTTCTTGATTTGCTAATGTGCATGAGTTTGATGTGGTTGTAGAGTCAATTCTTGAGGCTAGGAGCTCTTAACTTGGTTGTATTGGATTTGAATTGTGTTATATATATAACATGCTCTATTTGAACTTGCCATCTAAATAAGTCATTGAAGCCTTAATTTGAGTCTTCTTGCATCAATTGCTAATGTGCGAGTCTTCCTTGTGCATGAGATGTAAAGGATTTGTTCGAGGACGAACAATGTTTTAAGTGTGGGGTAGTAACCTTGGGCATATTTATATGCTCAAAGACTATTTTATACCCATGTTTAGCCATGTTTGTACCTTAATTTAAGATTAATCTCATATATTTTGTGTAATTTTTAGCCATAGACTAACAAATATGATTAGCTCTCTTTGTAGGTTGAAATTATCAATGTATGGAGCTCAAGATGAAGATAATGATCCTAATCATGAAGATAAATGCTAAGGGACAGATTATGGAGGGTGAGACAAGATAAAAAGGACATTTGGAGTTAACTCCGTGCCACGGAGAGGCATTAGGGCGTTTAACAACGTGTCACGGAGCAAAGAATTAATTTATATGAGTAGGGGCTGCCAAATAATGAGCATCCGCAACAACAGAGTGTCACGAAGGCAAATCTCCACGATAGGCAGCGTGTCACAAAGGAAAATCTCCGTGATAGTCAGCGTGTCACAGAGCTGTTTCACCACAGGCCAAATTTTACATTTTTCCAACTTATTATAAATTGAACCCTTAGCTTCTAAATTGAGGATCACGAAATATTTTGGGAAGAATGAAGAGGAGCAAAGGGAGAATGAAGGAAACTCTACATTGGGTTCAAGACCTTTCATTCTCTTTTACTATTCTTGTAAGTACTTTACTTTAAATATGGTCTTGAGTAATTGTAGGAACATGAGTGGCTAAAACCCTTCCTCTAGGGTTGAGGCCACATGATATGAATGTGATTGCTTAATTTTCATCTTTGCTTTGAGTTTTAGTTGTTGTTTAATCTTGCATTCTTAATTATTGATGTTTCTATGCTTGATCACCCTGAAAACAAACTCGTTAAGCTTAGGTAAAATCTCAAAAGAGTAACCCTAGGTTAGAACACAAGAATGTAGGGAGAAACTTCTATTGTTTTTATGATAAGTTTCGCGGTTAGGATAGAAACTATACCTCATTTTCCTTGCTTGGTTAATAAAATGGGATAATAGCTAGATTCTGACTTAGAATTGTCACATCACCGCTCATAGAAGTAGTTGTGAAGCTAAGTCAAGTTAAATGATTAGAGGTACGGAAGTCCATAATCAAGGGCATTAACCCCGTAAACCACATCCATATAGTTAAATTGCTCACGAATTAAGACGTCACATTCCCACTCAGTGATGTAGGTGTGAGACTAGCTTGTTGTGTTTAGAGGCTCGAGAGACCATGAACACTGCATTTTAACTCTGTGAGACAAAAACTAAAGTTTTCATACTTGAACCATTGTAAATTGTAGCATTGCATGATTATCGAGCCTTAACTCTAGTTTCTTCTTGTATTGTTTCCCAATTTTTTGTGATCACCCTTAAATTTAATTACAATTATCCAAAAATCTCTTAAATCAACACTTGTGAAGGTTAACTTAACAATTGAACTTGAATATTCGTTGAAGAAGTCCAGTCCCTGTGGGTTCGACATCCGGCTCTTAAAAAGGGTCACTGTATTAATTTTACCACCGCGTGCGCTGGGATGCAATAGTGGTGACAACGACTGTCCTAACAGGTCATTGTTTGATACCATGACTCGTGGTATCCATCCGTTGTGTCCACTACCCAACTTCATATTCTCAGGTTCAATCCCACGACTTGACATGACGAGTCGTTACTTCAGAAAACCATCCATTAGGTCGTCCGTTGTTCCCCCTTAACGACCTGCACCAAGTCTTCCCATGAGCCCAAGTACGTTCCATAAATCAGATCGTCTGTCAATTGAGNAGTCGTTACTTCAGAAAACCATCCATTAGGTCGTCCGTTGTTCCCCCTTAACGACCTGCACCAAGTCTTCCCATGAGCCACACCACGACTCGTTCTTCCTTCTAACGAGTTGTGGTTTCCTTCCGTTACCTCAACTAGAGGTTTTAATACTCCTTCCCGTGGCTATTGACCACGAGCGGTTGTTACCTACAACGGGTCGTTCCATGGCTCTCACTTCATCCTTGACCAAGGGTCAGCCTCCCCATGACCACAAATAACGACTCATTACATTTGCAAATGGATCGTTCCTAGAACCGTTACTCCCAACTCCTCCCCTGCAGTGTCATTCCATGGATGCCTCTCATAGGTCGTTGGTTGGACCAACAATCTGTTAGGTGACTCATTCTATGGAATTTTTTTCAGATTCTGCCAACTGTCATTTTTAAATCCTCGAGTCTAGTCTCAGGAACTTTCGGGGTATTACATGATGTAATGTTAGAATAGGAAATGAGGGTGGTACTGGTGGAGAAGGTGAGATGATTGGAGAAAGTAGGGGAAGGACAACGGTGAATGGTGGTGCCAGGATAACGATGTATAATGGTGGATAGAGGAGGTAATTATGGCAAGGAGAGAGAATGAGGAAAAGAAAGATGTTGGGTATGTAAATTCCTTTCCGGTGTTAGTTTTAGGTATATTACGCACACCATGTCATGCCAGCTAAAAGCGTCAAATAGGTACACATTTTGAGTAGCATGAGTGTTCAATAGGAATTAGTCCAAAATCTAGTGTCAAAGTGAAAGAAAATGATAAGTTTAAGGGTTTTTTAGGCATGTATTTAGCTAAATTAAATTCTTTTTTGTCATTTTTTCTTGTCTTTGGTTTGTAGCTTTAAATTTGGTTGTACCTCTATAATGTGTGTGTAAAAAGGGATATTGGGTCTAAATCAACTCCAAAATCTAGCTCACTATGTGTGAACTTCCTAATGACCATATAACAAATCAATTATAATAAAATAGAAAGGAGCGAAAATTGCTCGACCAGACGAAAGAAGCGACCAAAGGAAGCTGGTTCACCTTTTCTTCCTATTACTATTTCACATCCCACAACTAATGTGGGACAACTTAACTCCCACCCCCACCCCCACATGTTCANCACATGTTCATGCTATCAACTGGAGCCTAGACAACATAAGACGGGGGGCAACACTGGGTAAATAATAAAGTGAAATGAGTTTGACTATGATATCATGTAAAGAAATAGATCCTGAATATAACTCAACTCATAAACTAGCTCATAAAGTAAGGATTTTCTAAAGTATATAAGGAGGCCATTTCCACATCCTACAAACAATGTTTAACAACTCAATAGCATGTAGCATCTCACTTTCCAAAGCAAAGTGAAAAAATGCAGATAAAAAAATATTTAGAGAGCATTAAGATATAAAGTGTATTCAGAATAATATAATGCTTGTTAACGCCAGAATAAATGAAAATTTTAAAATCTAAAGCACGAAGCGAATATGCCTATGCAAGTGCAATCGAACACCTAGAAGCTAGTTATTCATGCTTTTTCATATTTAAGACCTAAGAGATGTCGTTAATCCACAATTAATCAGTAAGTGTCCCTTTGTTTAACAATAATATACTGTTTTGTTGCGAAGTAAATCATAGATTCAATTTAAATAAAGTATTATAACATTTAATAATTAAAATGAGCAATGAATACCATGTCATTTCTTGCCTAAATTTATCTAAGGCAAGAACTTTGAAATCTTCTAGGCATTTTCTTAAACAAGTTCAAGATTGTTTCATTGTAAAGTCAATTCTGGGAACACAACTAGAACTTCTTGAGATCTTGCACGTAGGATATTGCTTCTTCTCCTTATATTCATGGCTTCTCCTTGCAATGTTTCTCATGGCCATTGTGAAAGAGAGCTTTGGGTTGAGTCTTGTTGAACTATTAAACTCTTGGCAGAACTTCATATGTGAACTCACAGCTTCTTCAATGGCTACTGGTGATGATCCCCGGTTTAGTCCTTCTTTTACAGCCTCAGAACAAAGGCCGCATACCCATTTTCCTGAATAAGAATCCTTTATTCTTTTTATGTAATCTTGAGTGCACTCCTCTCGAAGTCCACAACATTCACATTCTGCTCGCGTAACTTCATCAATTGTGCAAAGGTTCTCAATGTCTTTTTCAATTTTATTAATTTCTACTGATAAATCTGATACTGTCTTCCTTAACACTTGTCCACTCTAAATCAAAAAGTAAGATTTCAATTCATTAGTTTTCGTGGAAAAAGAAACTTGGTTTTCCTCATCGAAGGTAAAGAAAAAAGAAAAAAAATCAACATCATAAAAATTATTTTACGCAAGAAGTAAGTCTAGAAGTAGCGTCAAACTACTAAAATAAAAGTACTCGATACCCTACGTGGTGTGTTCTAGTGGGGTTAATTCGACCCCAACCAGTAATTTCGCTGATGGTTGACAAAATAGGGGTTCAATACTCAGTACAATATTTTAGTTCCTATGGGATTGAACTTTTAAGAATATAGGGTGTGTTTGATATTGAGAAAAAAGAATTCAATTTTTATATGTTTGGCTGCTCAAAATTTTTGGAAAAAAAATTTACTAGGAAAACAAATTTTTTAAAATAAGAAAAATGACCTTTACAGTGAAAGTAATGCAAACAAATTCTATAAGAGGCATTTATTCTTAATTCTCAAACACATCCGATCCCACCCCAATCCAGAGTTGATTATTCTTCGTCATGAGAAACTAT
>JACEIK010005030.1:18036-30161 GCA_018107945.1 Datura stramonium | reverse complement strand
TATATCAAAAGCGAAACCATGAGTCAAACCTTACTTCTTGTACATGCATGCATAACTGATCATCATGAATAGTGAATATGCAATCTGAATGATATGGACAGGGGGAGACTCGTTGCTTAACCGACATACCACAATAGAGCTTACGTGGTCCCAACTATCACACTCAAGTGGAAAGAGTCATCCAAACCTTGCCAGGGCGATGGACGCTACAAAGATATCATATCAAGCTCAAGGGCCAATCGGGCTGGGGATAGCTCACAAGGGAGGTCCCAATAATGTATATGTATCAACCTACATTAGCGCGTAGTCTGGGCATAGGGTAGTCGACCCTTAATCCGCTCAGTGCTAGACTCTTCTCCCAAAGACATGCAATGCTCTACCTAGTATATAACGAAGCTCAACATCGTCTATTGACGAAGCTCAACATTGTCTATCGACAAAGCTCAACATCATCCCTCGACGAAGCTCAATATGAAATCATGCATGACACAACATCGTATAAAACGAAGCTCAACATTGTCTATTGACAAAGCTCATAATAACATCGTGCATAGACTCAACATTATATATAAATGAAGCTTAACATTGTCTACCGACAAAGCTTCTAGTGACACACAACTCAATCACAATTTCATGCATATAGGGGGCTTTTTACTTCAAAACATACAACAAGCTAGAACTTATAATAAGAGTCGAGGAAAATTCACTTCAAACCATGTGTAAGCTTATGTCGGGGAAAATCATTACATTAAAACATCATGTGGGCATCACCAAAAGCTCTACCATACTTGGATTTATTCAATTCACTTTGAAAGTATCAATACAATCACGGGTAGGTTTAGAAACATGCTTTTCGCCATTTATTTCATTATCACTACACACGTATCACAAATCACCTATTCTATGAATTATTCACCCATGGTGTTATAGATTTAATTTTAGAAAAAAAATTATAAGAAAAGCCAGTTAGAATCCGTCCAAGCTTCGTAAATCATCAATATCAACTCAATCTAATCATAACCATGAATAGAGATATAAGAATCATGCAATTGTTCAGAACCCCATAATTGACCATTCATAATTTAACACTAATTGATAGAAATTAGGCATCAGGGTGGAAGGAAGACACACATTAAAACCCTACATACCTGGGAATGGATTGATTTCGAGGTTCCTTGAATACCCACAAATAAATTGATGGAAACTTTGGGAAGAAGACCTTGAATCTCCAAAAAATTCCTCTAAAGTTCTTGCATGAGAATGGGCATACATAATGGACTTAACTCATCTTATCACACTCATAAAATATCAAAAATGATGTAGTTTGGGGTATAAAAGCGTGGAAAGGTAAAAAGATGCCCTTAATGAACCTGCCCTAAAAACTGGCCAGATAGACCCAGTCTTCCACATCAAACTCCAAATCCCTCCTCCTCATATGAACATATGATTTCTGACGACTCTGAGTGGTTTTCAACCTGTCCCTTATCAACTGGACCTTTATCATGACCTCATGAACTGAATCGGGTCCTATCATGGCTGCCTCACCTACCTCAAACCAACCGATGGGTGATCTACAACTTCGCCCGTACAGAGCCTCAAACGGTGCCATCTGGATACTAGAGTAATAACTGTTATTATAGGCAAACTCAATCAAAGGCACATGATCATCCCCACTTCCTTTGAAATCCATAACACATGCCCTCAACATATCCTCGAGGGTGTGAGTGGTTCGTTCTACTTGGCCGTCCATTTGCGGATGGAAGGTTGTACTGAGCTTAACTTGCGTGCCAAGTCCCTTTTGAAATGAACGCCAGAATTTAGAGGTAAACTGAGTACCTCGGTCTGAGATAATAGACAAGGGCACTCCGTGAAGACGAACCAACTCTTGAATATACAACTTAGCATAGTCATCCGCTGAATTTGTGCTCTTGACTGGTAGAAAGTATGCAGCCTTGATTAACCTGTCGGCCACCACCCAAATGGAATCATAAAGTCGTCAAGTGCAAGGTAGGCCTGTAATGAAATCCATATTAATCTCTTCCCTATTCTAAGTGGTAATGTTGATATCCTGAAGTACGCCTCCCGGCCTTTGATGCTCGACCTTCACTTGCTGGTAGTTCCGATGTTTTTCTATGAACTATGCAATATCCCTCTTCATACCATCCCACCAATAGATTTCTCGCAAGTCCCGATTCATCTTCGTGGATCCTGGACTGAATCTCCAAAAAATCTCTCTACAGATCTTGCATGAGAATGGGCATGCATAAAGGACTTAACTCATCTTATCACATTCAAAAAATATCCAAAACGATGTAGTTCAGGGTCTAAAAGCGTGGAAAATTTAAAAATGCCCTTAATGAACCTGCCCTGAAAATTGGATGGATAGAACGCACAGGTAGTATCAACAGGTCGTGGAAACAACCGACGGCCCATCCTATTCTTCATTGAAAACATTGTTGAACGCCCGTTCTCGGAAACGTACCATGGATATACATGACGGATCGTCCTAAGCTTCAACAGAACGTTCCTTCAGTCGTTGTTTCCTTCTTCTGAAACTCTGCACTCCCATTCCACGAGGCTCACCACGGCTCATTGTAAGATTCAACGGGTCGTGATTTCCACCCGTTGTCTCCCCTGTGAAAGTTCACAGCCCTACCATGACTGCTAACAACGGACCGTCGTTCCTCACAACGGGCCGTTGTAACACCCGTTTTTACATCAGCCATCTGGGCTGCCACCTTACCACGACCACCACACCGGCTCGTTGTTTCTTACAAACAGCCGTCGAGTCAACCATTGTTTCCCCCCTGACATTTGAATCTGAACCCACGGCCATAAACGGCGGCCCGTGGTTACTTACCATGGGTCGTGGTACTTTTCATTCTGCAACCTTTTTCCCAACTCTTAGCAGTTTTGCATTTTAGCTTTTCGGGTTTACTCCTAAGAACTTCTGGGGTATTAAAATATCTCCCCCTTGGGAACAATTGTCCTCGAATGTAGGAAACAAGCAGCAAACAGAAACATACAATTTACCACGGCTATATACTGATCATTTTAACCAAAATTTTCACGGAATGACTACCTCCGAATAAAACCATATAGCTGAACTGATCTCATACTTCACTTACACATTCATACACATAAAAGAATCTTACACACATGAACTAATCATGAAAACCAGATAGAGTCATAGGGCAAAACTGATATGTCAAGCGGAACTGAGTCGGTAGAGAATAAATGTGGATATTTGGCCATCATATCTACTTCAGCTTCCCACGTAGCTCCCTCAACATTCTGGTTTCTTCATAAGACCTTAACTGAAGCTATTTCTTTTTTCCTCAACTTCCGAACATGATGATCTAAGATTTCAATGGGAACTTATTCATAACTGAGGCTATCTTTCACCCCAATACTATCTACCAGGACTACCAAGGCTGGATCACCCAAACACTTCTTCAAAAGTTACATTTGAAAGACAGGATAAACTGAGGACAACTCTAATCGCAAGTCCAATTCATAAGCTACTTTACCAACTCTTCTTACAACCTGGTAGGGACCAATATATCGGGGAATGAGTTTCCCTTTCTTTCCAAACCGCATGACTCCCTTCATGGGAGATACCTTTAGAAAGACCCAGTCGTCCACATCAAACTCAAATCCCTCCTCCTCACATGAGCATATAATTTCTGATGACTCTGAGCGGTTTTCAACCTGCCCTTTATCAACTGGACATTTATCTTGACCTCATGAACAGAATCGGGTCCTGTCATGGCTGCCTCACCTACCTGAAACCAACCGATGGGTGATCTACACCTTCGCCCGTATAGAGGCTCGAACGGTTCCATCTGGATACTAGAGTGATAACTGTTATTATAGGCAAACTCAANTCTGGATACTAGAGTGATAACTGTTATTATAGGCAAACTCAATCAAGGGAAAATGATCATCCCAACTACCTTTGAAATCCATAACACATGCCCTCAACATATCCTCGAGGGTCTAAATGGTTCGTTCTGCTTGGCCTTCTATTTGCTGATGGAAGGCTGTACTGAGCTTAACTTGTGTGCCAAGTCCCTTTTGAAATGAATGCCAGAATTGAGGGGTAAACTGAGTACCTCGGTCTGAGATAATAGACAAGGGAACTCCGTGAAGATGAACCAACTCTAGAATATACAACATAGCATAGTCATCCACTGAATCCGTGGTCTTGACCGATAGAAAGTGTGCAACCTTGGTTAACTTGTCGACCACCACCCAAATGGAATCATAAAGTCATCGAGTGTGAGGTAGGCATGTAATGAAATCCATATTATTATCTTCCCACTTCCAAGTGGGAATATTGATATCCTGAAGTATGTCTCCCGGCCTTTGATGCTCGACCTTCACTTGCTGGTAGTTCCGATATTTTGCTACGAACTCTGCAATATACCTCTCCATACCATCCCACCAATAGATTTCTCGCAAGTCCCAACATATCTTCGTGGATCCTGAATGGATAGAATATATGGTACCATGCGCCTCATGAAATATTCGGACTCTCAAACCATCAACGTCTGGGACACATAGTCGACCCTAGTATCGTAGCACATCATCTCCCCGTTGGGAGAAAACCTCCGTCTTTTGACTCTGCACCGCTTCCTTCAGATTTCTTAGAATCGGGTCCTCATCTTGCTTAGACTTGACATCAGCCACCAAAGACGATTCTGACCCGTTTTGCACAACAACACCGCCATCGGTCAAATCGATCAATCTAACTCCTAGCCTGGCAAGTCGGTGGACATCTTTCACCAACTCCTTCTTTCCCTCATCCACATTGGACACACTCTCCATAGAGAGACTACTAAATTCATCAACAACCACATTTGCCTTGCTCGGGTGGTAGAGAACACTCATGTTGTAGTCCTTCAATAACTCCAACTACCTCCTTTGTCGAAGATTTAGATCATTCTGTGAGAAACAATATTGCAAGATCTTGTGATTGGTGAATACATCCAAGTGGACCCCATACAAATAATTCCACCATATCTTCAATGCAAACACTACCGCGGCCAACTCAAGATCAATTCTTTTCATGAACTTTTAGCTGTCTTAAGGCATATGCTATTACTTTTCCATGCTACATTAACAAACACCCGAATCCAACTCGCAAAGCATCATAATACACCACAAAGCCGTTTGTACCCTCGGGTAGAGTCAACACTGGTGCTGAAGTGAGTCGGGTCTTCAACTCCTGGAAGCTTTTCTCACAAGCCTCCAACCATTGGAAATTTACCGAGAGACCCCAAGTCGACCCATGGCACATGCATATAATTATTCTCAATTAAACAAGCGGTACATTAAACATTAAACATAGAGGAAACGTAACCATAGCATAACATCAAGAGATACTGGATGTATACAAGAGCTGAGCACTACATACTAGTCTAAAAGTCTCTACTACATACGATGGGTTGATGGTACAACATCCCAAACTAACCCAAACAATACTGAAACTCAAGATAACATAAAGGTCTGTCAAACAGCCCTCGTAACATGAGGACTAACCAATGAACTGATAGAGTAAGCTGAGATGGACTAAGGATGAGGACAAGCCCGAGATCTGGACCCTGTATCATGAAACAATACAACATAGAAAGTATGCGGTCAGTACCTGAAATGTACCGAGCATGCAAGGTAAATAAAACCACGAAAGTAATATAAATCAATTTAGGCAAGTTATACATATATGCTAAGCTTTTAAGGATAAGAAGAGGACTCCATGCATTCATTATGAAACCATACTCATATTATACATGATCATGCATGGCTTTAGAAAATCATGACTAACTCGAATGACTCAAGCTGAAACATGACATATATATCAAAAGTGAAACCATGAGTCAAACCTTACTTCTTGTACATGCATGCATAACTAATCATGATGAAAAGTGAATATGCAATCTGAATGATATGGATAGGGGGAGACTCGTCACTTAACCGACATACGACAATAGGGCTTACGTGGTCCCAACTATCACACTCAAGTGGGAGGAGCCATCCAAAACCTTTCCAGGGCGATGGACTCTACCAAGATATCGATATCAAGCACAAGGGCCAATCGGTCCAGGGATAGCTCAAAAAGGAGGTCCCAATAATGTATATGTATCAACCTATATTGTCGCGTAGTTCTAGGGAATAGGGTAGTCGACCCTTAACCTGCTCAGTGCTAGAATCTTCTCCCAAAGACATGCGGTGCTCTACAAAGTATATAACGAAGCTCAACATCGTCTATTGACGAAGCTCAACATTTTGTATCGACAAAGCTCAACATCATCCCTCGACGAAGCTCAATATGAAATCATGCATGACGCAACATCGTATGAAACAAAGCTCAACATTGTCTATTGACAAAGCTCATAATAACATCGTGCATAGACTCAACATCATATATAAATGAAGCTTAACATTGTTTACCGACAAAGCTTATAGTGACACACAACTCAATCACGATTTAATGCATATAGGGGGCTTTTTACTTCAAAACATACCACAAGCTAGAATTTATAATAAGAGTCGAGGAAAATTCACTTCAAACCATGTGGTAAGCTTATGTTGGGAAAATCATTACTTTAAAACATCATGTGGGCATCACCCAAAGCTCTACCATACTTGGATTTATTCAATTCACTTTGAAAGCATCAATACAATCATGGGTAGGTTTATAAATATGCTTTTCTCATTTATTTCATCATCACTACACACGTATCACAAATCACCTCTTCTATGAACTATTCAGCCATGGTGTTTTAGATTCACTTTTAGAAAAAAATAATTTTTATAAGAAAAGCCAGTTAGAATCCGTCCAAGCTTCGTAAATCATCAATATCAACTCAATCTAATCATAACCATGAATAGAGATATAAGAATCATGCAATTGTTCAGAACCCCATAATTGACCATTCATAATTTAACACTAATTGATAGAAATTAGGCATCAGGGTGGAAGGCAGACACCCATTAAAACCCTACATACCTGGGAATCGATTGATTTCGAGGTTCCTTGACTACCCACAAATAAATTGATGGAAACTTGGGGAAGAAGACCTTGAATCTCCCAAAAATCTCTCTAAAGTTCTTGCATGAGAATGGGCATGGATAAAGGACTTAACTCATCTTATCACACTCTAAAAATATCCACAATGACATAGTTCAGGGTCTAAAAGCATGGAAAAGTAAAAAATGTCCTTAATGAACCTTCCCTGAAAACTGGCCGGATAGAACCCATGGGTAGTATCAACGGGTCGTGGAAACAACCCATGGACCATCCTGTCTCTTCGTTGAAAACACTTTTGAAAGCCCATTCTCATAAATGTACCACTGATACACAGGACGCATCGTCCTAAGCTTCAACGGACCGTTCCTTTGGTCGTTGTTTCCTTCTTCTGAAACTTTGTACTCCCATTCCACAAGCCTCACCACGGCTCGTTGTAAGCTTCAACGGGTCGTGATTTCCACCCGTTGTCTCCACTGAGAAATTCCATAGCCCTACTACGACTGCTAACAATGGACCATCATTCCTCACAGCGGGCTGTTGTAACACCCGGTGTTACTTCAGCCATCTGGGCTAACTCCTTACCACGACCACCACGACGGCGTTTTTTTTCTTATATCCATTGTTTCCCCCGTGACATCTGAAATCCTGAACCCACGCCCACAAACGACTGCCCGTGGTTACTTACCATAGGTCGTGGTACCTGTCGTTCTATAATTTTTTTCCTAACTTTCAGCAGTTTTGCATTTTAGCTTCTCGGGTTTTCTCCTAAGCACTTCCAGGGTATTACAGATTATATGATAAGGAAAATACACTCACTCTCACAAATAAATTCAAATGTATAGAAAATTGATCCATATGCCTTCCCTTCGTGTAATTTGCCATTAATGTAGAACTGCTACACTCAAAATCACTAAGGACTTGCAGGTTATCATGAAGGATAGGGGTAAAGGTAGGAAAAATGATTAGATCTAGTTTTTAGAAACTTCCTGATGCCTTTTTGTGAATACTTTTAATATCCCATAACACTATTGAGATCACTCTATCTTATCTATCCTTGTTCATCATCTTCACCTTTTGTTTAGCAAGAGCCACCCTTATAACACCTTTGAATTCCATATTTAGCTCATCTAAGAAAGAGGTAACATCTTTCAACTATTCAGTCTCTTTTAGTGATTCAAGGTTTTTTTTAAACCAACCAGTTCATTCATTTCATCATAATTTGGTGCTATTTTATATTGAGCTTTTATATTTCTCTCTTTTCTTGCAAATCAAAAAACTTAGGCTTTTTCCACATTACAATTCATTTCCTTATATCTCCCCATCTATTGGGCTTTAAGCCTCATTTTTCATTGTTCTATCACTAGCAACTAGGGAGGATGGGTGCAAAAAAAGAGGATTAAAAAGGGTTATTAGGCTTGTAATGTATTTTTTAAGATAGGGTCCGAGGCCCAAACATTGCTATCAAAGAGTGATGTTCAAGGAGGTCATTTTTGGTGAAGTGACTATCAAAAAAAAGCGTAAGATCATGTTCTATGTGCAAAATAATCTAAAATTTTGCTTTGAATCACACTTAGGGGAAGTTTTAGACAGTTATGCATACATAAGAAATAAGCCAAAGGACTCACCACACAAGGCATCAAAATTCAAGGAGTTCACACACTTTCTAAATCACATTAAGAGTATGACTTTAGACAAGCTAGTTTACGAATCAAAATGCCAAGCAAGAAATGTATAACCCAAGCCAAGAGGGTGCTCATTTTTAAATTTAAGTTTCCCCCTTTTTATTTCAAAACTCATGTGCAATGCCAAGAAAGAAATTTTGGTGGTACCTCTTCAAACAAGTGCCTAAAAGACTCATAAATACTCAAGACTTGAGATTTTTCCTTAAGAAATTCGCCTTTCCATCTATCATTGAGAAATGTTACTCGGTTCAACACAAAAATAAAGGGTCTTACGGTCGGGAGAACTACCTAACTAAAGAAAAATAGTGTTAAAAAACATGCTCCTTGGGAAAGAACCTCAGTACAAAGAAAACCCTTGGAATTTATTCAGTGACTACTATCTACGAAGGCGATGCTAACTAACAAGTAATGACGATTTACCCTTAAGAATAACGTCACCCAATCTATCATAGGGCCATATCGTGCATCACTAACAAGTGGATTACTCAGACTTCACCCCCGATCAAAACAATAAAACATTAAGAAAAATAAAAATAAAGTTAAGACATTCTATTCGATGCACAATGTTTGAACAAAATAAGAGAGGAATGGGTGAAAGAGCTCCCTGGTATAATAGAGGCATCTGCATTGGAACTGTGTGCAATGTAGCTGAACCTGCATTGCACAGGCTGCCACCTGCATTTCGCAGGTGGAGTGCAGAACCACTTCTTCTGAACCTTCTCCTTCCAGGTATTCTGCACATAACCGACACCAAATCTGTGCTTTGTGCCTTTGGACTTGCGTTTTGCCGGTCTAGCATGGATGTGTCGATGTTGAGCATCTTTTTCTTTCAGGTATTCTGCTAGCCACAGGCGCTGCACATGCATTTCACACATTAGTACCTGCATTTTGCAGGTCTAGCGTCGGGTTCTCAATTTTGCTCCTTCCACTTTTTGCCACATTCCACACCTATTCCACCCCTGCACAATCAAAGATAACACAAGCATAAAGTAAAAGAAACAAAGGAAAAAGAGATGTAAAATCACTTGGGTTGCCTCCCAAGAAGCGTCTTAGTAAACATCCCAACTTGACGGCTTCAACTTTCGTCACTTTTCTCTCCACTTTGAGCTTTGGAATTGCACCCCTAATTTCTTTTCCAATTTTTCTACTCCGCTTGAGGGGTTGTGGTACAAAATTAAAGGCACCAAGAAAAACATGTCGCGTTTTGCATCTCTTGGAGCTTAAGGGAGGAATGTTGATTTGGTCTTGATGGCATGGAAAACTTTAAGATGAAGCTATTATGATCTTCTTCTTCAACATCCTCCATAGACTCGGTTGCCTCAATCTCTATCTCATCAACTAAGTTCAATGTTGAAATTTGACAGGAGAGGGACCTAGGTCGTTCTATCCTCAAGCATGTTTCTTGCTTGACATCCTCCCTCTCAAGTGTACTAGAGTACTCGAGAATAATATTTTGGACTTCTCTTTGGAGCTCTGGTGTCACTTCTTCAGTTATGGCATCTTGAATTATAGTTAGGTTGGTTTGTTGCCAATTCGCCTTGACCTCTTCAAAGTCCATCTTGACCTCATCTTTATCATCATGTTGAACTTCTTTCCATGAGTCAATTTGAACTAGGCCCCATTGTTCACTCCTCCTTGTTATGCTTCTTAATATCTCCTCGGGTTCTTCTTTCATAGAACTATAGTTTTCTCTATGAGGGGATAATTCCTTAGGCATTGAAGAGTTGGCATCCTTCTCCGAATTAGACTCTCGCTCCAAAAATGCTTGGAGCATGGATTCTATTCTGTCATATGTAGTGTTTCTTCCCTCACATTCCATGGTATCATTCCTATCAAGCTTAAGATCATAACAATCATTTTTATCATGGCAACTATATCGAGAAGTGAACTCATTAGGATAACAACCCCAATGTGTACCATCACCACCACATAATGTGTATCTATACCCATCATAGGAGAAAGAAGGTGCACACATCTCTCCTCTAGGGACATATTTATAATCTTGCCATAAGTGTGGTCCTCCACAATAGGGATACGGGTCATTACGATAAGGATTGGAACCAACAAATCTCCTTTCATTCCACAATACCATAATACCAATACAAATTAACAAAAATAAAAATAAAACAAGATGTAAAACTAATTTCAAAGAAAGTTTGAATCAACAAATAACTAATGGCTATCATGACTCAATTCTCCGGCAACGACGCCATTTTTAATAACATCCAAATCCACTCCTTGCTAGGAGAAAGTGTACACGGTCGTTGGCAAAATAAAAATACCCGGTGAATGTCGGGGTCGAATCTCATAAGGAATTGAGTCGATAGTTCAAGAGTTATAAACTAATTTAAACTAGAATGCATCATTGTTCAATATTTAAAAAGTAAAATGGGGGAAAAAGGGGAAACAATATTAAATTCTAACTTAGAGCTAAGTGAGGGGGATTCTAATTGTTATAATCACAAGTGCGATGGCAAGGGGTGTGCTATTGATGGGCTAACAACTAAAATGGGATTTACTTCATTGCCTTAAATTCAAATTATCATAGATAGCAGTGGATAAAGCACATTTCTTCATTTCTCAATCACAAGAATGTTTATGGTTTGGGTTTTCTCAAACCCCAAGGCTAAATTTAAATTATCAACCACAAAAGCTTGAGGAAGGATCAAGCTATCTCTAGCCATGAACCTTTAATGGAGTGGGAATGTAGGTTTTAACTATCTCTAACCCAACTCCGCACATTAACACTTCAAATCCTCCCTATTATTTTCTCACCTAATTCTCACCCTTCTTTCTCAAGCAAAAGCAAGAAAATAAACAAAATTGATGTTTGCAACCATCAATTTTTATAATTAAAACTTGGAGAAAATAATAGATCTATATTGGCAATTATAATCCAAGAGCAATTAATCAATACCCATTCAAGTTTACAAACCCACCATGCACACACCCCTAGCTAGCAAATTAGCTAGTCATATCTAGAGAGAGAGAGAGAGAGAGAGAATACCAAGAGGAATTCCCTCAAAATTCATCATATTTCTTCACAAATTTGCTTCACAAGATCTTACAATAATGGTGGAATTTCCCCCAAATGGGTTAAAGAAAAACAAAAAGAAAAGCCAATTCTATCACTACAATTCTATGGTATTTTTCTTCTCTATAAAATTGAATATGTTATGGTGTGTGGTGTACAATAAGCATCATAAATATCTGTACTTTCTTGTGTATAACTTTTCCCAATTGTCCTTGGAGGCTTCTAGGAGTTTTGGGACCCTTTCTAGATGTTTTTGCCCTTCCGTCAGCAAAATGGGTCACTTGCCCTTCGAATTCTGTTTAGCGAGTACCAACCTGCAAATTACCAGTGAATTGCCAGTGCCAACCTACAAAGCACCAATGACCACCTGCGAAGC
>JACEIK010005029.1:100062-119635 GCA_018107945.1 Datura stramonium | reverse complement strand
AACTACTCTACACTACTATTAATCTACTCCTAAACTACATACTTACACGAGATTGGTAGATGAGAAGGGAATTTAACAAACCCTAGATGAGTTCTCCCACCTCTCCCTTCACTCCTTGGTAGTTTTCCACAATAAAATCGTGACCAAATGGAATTAGGAGCTAAGGGTCCTATTTATAGTAAATGGAGAACGTGCTTAATTTAGCCTTTCGTGGAACGGCTCCCTGTCACGGAGTGTATCGCGGAGCACTGCCTCCGTGACACGGAGGCAACGCGAAAGCTCTCTGGAAAGCACCCCAAAAATTGGCCTCGGCAGCACCCTGCCGCATTGGCAGCGTGGCAAGCTGCTTGGGCAGCGCATTGGCACCTTCCTGTCGCGCAGCCTGCCTGCCGTGGCACGTTGCCAACGCGCAGGTGGGCTGTTGTGCGCAGCCTGCCTGCCGTGGCATGTTGCCGACACGCAGGTGGGCTATTTTGTGCCTTCTCTTTGCCGACGTTCGCGTGCTAATTCCGTTTCCAAGCCTCTACTTCACCAACTCATGGATTAGTTCCTCAAAAGTCATCAAAACCTACAAAACAAAGGCTAATCATGTTGGTTAGCACATATCTTCTCATTTATATAAAATCACATGAAAATGTATAAACTAACTTAGATAACAAGACTAATTCACGTTGTAAAGCGTATCACGGGCATGCTATTTTTGCCCGTGATCATGTATCCCTTAGAAATCATTTTTCTAGCCTTAATGTCAGGACCTGAGCTGAGTCCCCGAATGGAGACACATGACCTAGAACTAAGACTGGATCCAAGTCGACCATGGAATGAACATAGAAACTAAAGAGCATATATTAAAGAGGAAACTGATAACTTAAAAAGTGAAAGTCTGAATAACACCAAGTGTATATCGAATGATACATCACAACACTAAATCTCAAAATTTTTGGGCTACTATGGGCGGCAAAATTTCTCGCCATGATCTGAAATTTGAAGCCAAGATGTGGCTAGAATTCATCTGTGATTACATTATACCTTCCAAGAACAAGCAACGGGTAGTCTTGGAAGCAGCTATCCTTATCTCTTGCATCATGACAGAGATCCCCAAAAACTTTGGGGAGATTGTGGCTCTACAAATGAAGAGGAAAGCAAGCCAGGCCAGCACCTCCATGCCATATGTCGTGATCATTTCTCTACTATGCTTGCAAGCCAATGTGCCATTGCTCCTAGATGAGACCCCTAGTTCTGCTTCAGTGTAATCACAATAGATGAAAAGTGATGGTGAGGCACCCAAGGTCAAGCGAAAGTGGATGCAAGCATTTGATTTTCCAGAGGATTCTCTATCTCATGGTTCTAAGCAGTCTCGACAAGCTCCAAATTTGAATACGCCTCACCCAGAAGCTTCAGTCCAAACCTCCTGTGACATACCTCTTCGGGGAGCATCATCCCCTCCAACATCCTCCCAATCAAGCGTTCTCCACAAGCTTTTGGAAATGACCAACTCTCATGAGAGTTAGCTTCAAAAGTTGGCTAGGAGCCTCCCTGCCCTCATCGCTCAAACAGTGAAAAGGGAAATGAAGTTTATGTATGACAGTTTTAGCACATTGTGGAAATGAGTAGAAGATGTGAAGGGGTTTGTCACCTCTCTCTAGACTAAAGTAAAGGAGTGGAAAAGTAGGACATCTGTGGAGGTGCCTGATTTGAGTGCTCTTGATGCGGCAATGACTGCCCCTTCTACAGTTCGAGGCCCCATAAATGATTTGTTTGAGGGCTTGGGAGATGATGCTGAAGATTTGGGTGATGAAGGCTTTGATGTTGAGGTAGGAGCAGGTGCAGATGATGATATAGATGAGGAGAATGACCCACTCAGGGAGTCTCTAGCCCCCTTTATTTTTCATGCCTACATTGGGGACAATGTATTTTTTAAGTTGGGGGTGGGATGAGTGTTTTTGTGGGTGGTCATTTTGTTTATGGGTTGATGTATTCCTTGTTGGACTTCTGTTTTTATCTGATGAGGAGTTGTGAGCCTCTGTCGAGCTCATTTTAGTATTGCTGATGATTTCCCTTGTCGGGCTGGTTGTGTTGATAAAATTGTGAATGAATAAAATGAATGAATTTGGGATGTTAGTGCTGAAAATGGGTTCTTGCTTTGAATTGCCAAATGTTGCATTGTGACCCAAAATCTTTTGTTTGCCTGTGTAAATAGTAGAATAGTAATCAAACTCCAAGGGTTTTCTTCATACCACAATTCTTTCTCAAGGAGCATTTTTCTCTCTCTTTTCGTTTTATTGTCGAACCGGGTTGACACTTCCCAACGATAGATTGTTAGGTGACTCTCTTAAGGGAAAATGCCATGTCTTTCTTGAGTCTTCTGTGGAGCTATTTTGAGAGGTACCACCAAAAATTTTGATATGTGACATGAAAATGAGAAATGAAAAATTGGCATTTGAAATGAGAAATGTATCACTCTTTTGTCATACATTGTAGATTCCTTGTTTGGCTTATGAATTCGCATGCTCTAATGTCTTGAACCAAAATCTTGTAATGATAATGACTTTTGTGGACTCTTTGGGTGTGATGGCTTGTGTGGTAAGAATTTTTGTGAATCTCATGCATAGCTTCTTGTTTAGAAGTTTCCCTAAGTGTGACTTAAGGCAAAATCCTAGATGTAGCTGCACTTAGAACATGATTTTTAGGCTTTCATTTGACTATTCACTCTACCCAAAATGACCTCTGAAAATGTCTTTCGTTGCTAGAAAATGTTGAGCCTTTTGAACTATTTATTCTTGGAAACCACATTACAAGCTAATGTCCCTCTCTGATCCCCTCTTCTTGGCACCCATCCTTCCTAATTTCTAGTAGTGAGAAAATGAGAAAAATGGGGGTTGAAAACCCAAAGGCATAGGGAGAGATAAGGAAAAGCAGTGGCAAAGAGCCTAAGTTTGGGGGTTCTTCAAGAAAGGGGGATATATAAGAAGCCTAAATCTAAAGTAGCACCAAATTGTGAGAAAAAGGAATGAAATGATGAGCTGAGGAACCTTAAGGTACCAAAAGAGAAAATAAAAGTGAAATGGTGTTACCACTTGATTAGACAAGGCTTAATGTGATAGCCAAAGGAGCTACAAGGAAGATCTTTGAACAATAAAAAAAAGGAAATGGTTGCAAAAGAAGGAATAAGGTGGAGCGATATAAAAATTTAGATGGGAAGGGTTAAAGTGTTCACATAAAGGAATTAGGAGAATGTAGTCACTAGAGCCAAATAATTGTATTACTATTACCCCTACCCTTCATTATGACCCATAAGTTCTAATTGATTTTGAGTGTAGTTGCTCTACATTAATGGAAAATTACACGAAGGGCAAGCCTATGGGTCGAGTTGTGTTCATGAAGATTTCTTTTGGGATAGTGAGTGTGATCATTTTTGTTTTATAATCCCTTGTGTGAGCATCAATTCATGATAAAGAAAAGGGATTCTCTCGTTACTGAGTGGCACAATTCCTTTTTATGACACACTTGTAGTAAGGTAAAGGTGTGATTGAGGCATGAGTAGTGCGTGCTCTAAGGCAAACTTTTAATGTGTAGTAATTATGAATGGAGATGCTATGTGTATTTCGTTGGATAAGCTATGCCTTTGTCTTACAAAATGAAAACATTTGTGAATTATGCCTTTGAATTGTGGTGGCCTCTTGAAACTTTTCCATATATTTGTTTGAGGGAATTTGCTTCTCTTTTTCTATGAGTTGGTGAGCATTTTTGGGTTGTCATGGATTATGTGGTCACTGATGTATAAACTCTTGTGGAGTGACATGTTACTCAACTGATAAGAATTGCATTACTTAAGGACAAACAATGGTTCAACTTTGGGGGTTTGATGAGTTGGTAATTTACCAACTCATTAGGATCTTAACAATGAGCTTTAGTTTAGTTTTCAAGTCATTTATATGAATTTAATGCCCTTTTGGTCTTTTTATGTGTAGGTATTTAAGTTGAAGAGAAAGAGTAAGAAGTGGAGTAAGAAGGATGAAATTAGGTGAAAATCGTCGCTCCATCGGAGGACACCGGTGAAATGCCAGCCAAACGCAGATGACCACTAATTTGAGGAGAAAATGCAACCGGCGGTTGTGGACATTAACCGGAGATTTGCCGGTTAAATTGTCGACACGTGCTAGATCTTGCTGGACCAAGGAGTAAAGTAATCGGCATATCGCAGCTGGAAACCGGCGAACCACCGAAGATGTCACTGAATGGTCCTGGAAGTTCAGATGAAAATGACCGGTGGTTCGCGGAATGCAATTGGCGAATCTCCGGTTCCACCACAAGTGAACGAACCCCTGAATAGGGGAAATTACATCGAGCACCGAAAAAGAGGAGATTTGTTACCCTATTTTTGTATATAGTCTAGAAGAAAGTACTATGTACATACTTTTAACTTTTTGAACATTCCTTTTTCTTTAGAGAGAGAAGAACCCCATTGGAGGAGATTGTTGAATTTTGCTTTTCCTATTTTCATCTTCTTCCTTAGAAGGGTATAACCATTGTTGCAGACATATTTTGAATTTGATTTTTCTTGCTCTTTGTAATGAAATCATTGAGTTTATTAATGAATATACTCTTTAGTTTCTTAATCATGAATAGCTAAATCATAAACTAGAGGTGTATAATGATGGGTGCTTAATTCGATTGGGTATTGCCAGATTCATCTCAATATTCCTTAATTAGTATAAATCTGTTGAGTTCTCTAAAATTTATAATGATGATTTATGAGTTGGTATTTTACCAACTCATTAGGCTCTAAAACATTAGTTTTTTGTTTCGTTCTTGAGTTGATTATTTGGATTTTATACCTTTTTTTGTTGTGCACAGATGACTAAAAGTGAAGAAAAGAGAAAAAATGGAGAAAAAAGAAGGAGTGAGAGTGAATTGTCGATTCGTAGATGAAAACCGGCGAGACACCGGCCAAAGGCCGAATATCATTGCCTCAGAGGATTAATGCCACCAGAGGTTCGCGATTTTCCAGTGATGAGTCGCCGTTTCAGTCGCCGAATGATACCCAAAAGTTTTGGAAAATGGCTTGAAGACCCGGCGATTCACGGATTGGCATCGGCGAAATGCTGGGTGAACTGCCAGTGTTCACTGGAATGGAGTAAGGATGCAGCATAGATACTCAGCGTTCACAAATTGTAACCGGTGAATCGCCGGTGTCTCCGTCAGTTCCAGAATGGTGCTCATGAGGGTATAATTGTCCAACACGGGAAAAGAGATAAAAAAAAATGTCGTACTTTTCAAGATATAAATAGAAGATAAAGTACTTTGTACTGAGAGATGCAGAGGGAGAGATAGAAATAGAGATTTTGAGAGAGAACAAAGCTTACATCACATCATTTTTTCCCATTTTAGTTGAAGAATATTCTCTTAGCTGAGAGAAGGAGATTCTAATTGAAAATTGTAGAAAGTACTCTGTTCTATTTCCTCTTTGTACTAGTAACTTTCAGCTATTGTTGAAGATTATTTTGTGAAGTTGATTTATCTACTCTTGCTATTAAATTTAATGATGCTATTGATGAATTTGTTTTTTGAATTTCTTAACTATGAGTAGCTAAAATCATTAACTAGAGGTTTGTGATGATGAATACTTAATTGGATTGGGTATTGCTAGAGTCATCTTCATATTATTTATGCAAGTGTAAATCTATTAGATTTTCTTTGATCTATAAAGGAAGATCCATTGATTATGATATGGGTCTATCTATTCTTGCTTGATTGTTACTTGGAAAAGAATAATTAAATATTTGAAGAGAATTTAGTAGTGGGTATGGAGAAGAGAGTATGAAATTGGTCTAGAAATAACTAAAATTGCATTCTCATTCCTTATTAGTAGCTAATAGCTAGAAATTAGTGCAACCGCTAATCCAAATCAAATCGGGTTGAGCTAAATTGTTGGCTAGAGATTTGACTAAACTCTTGTGAGAGGTAATTAGACGGCTGAAAAGCTGTAATTACCCACTTCCTGAGATTACTTACACTTGTTGAACTCATAAGATGACCTGGCATGTCCCAATCTAGTTAGTATTTCATCTACACCGTACCTATAGTCTTTCACATCCTTGTTGACAACTTAGCTGATCTTGCTATTATTTCACTAAATCAAACAATACAATTCTCTTAAAAGTTTAACTCCCCAACTTTTTTATTCATTTTTATATTAAATCTACGTGGTGCAAGCTAACGTACATTTCTCAATCGAAACTTGAAACTATCGTTCCCTAGTCCTCGTGGGATTTGACCCCGACACTTGTCAGGTTACTTATTTTGATACTTCGGACGTGTATATTATTTTCATTGAGGATATATTTTGGACGTTATAAAAAATGGCGCCATTGCCGAGGACTAGCGCTTGATAATCTTGTGTTGATTGTTAAGTTGAAATAGTTTTTCGTTGTAGCTACTTAACGTGAGTTCACTGTGTTTTTAAGATCTCATAGACACATGAGTCATCACTCCCAAGCAAGGGATAGCTCAGTGGAGGGTAACATGAAACTCGAGGAAGATAATTCGGTGATGCCGGAAGTTGCAGGAGCTATTCTCCTACCACTGACGGTTGGGAATGCAGTGTTTCATGTCACAAGCACCATGCTTCACTTGTTGAAAATGGAGGGGCTCTTTGGCAGAAAACCAAGTGATGATGCAAATCGTCATTTGAGACACTTCTTGGAAATATTCCAGCCCTTCAATATAACAAATATCAATCAAGAGTCAATCAGGTTGAGACTCATTCCTTTTTTCATTGACGGGAGAGGCAATAATGTGGCTAGAGGAACTCCCTATGGGATGTATCACTTCATGGAAGGAGCTAACTGAGGCCTTCTTGGACTGCTTTTTCTCTCCATCAAAGATGCTTGAACTGAGGGATGATATTACAAATTTCAGGAAAGAACCGGGAGAGCCTTTACACGAGGTGTGGTTAAGGTTTACAAAGAAGGTTGCTCTTTGCCCAAATCATGGATTGCCGAATGGAGTTCTTCTCTAAAGCTTCTATAGGGCCCTTGATTTAATCAACAAGTCCATGGATAACAACCTAGCTGGTGTTCTATTATGGATCAAATATATGAGTTGGCCAAAGCCCTCCTAGACCGAATGGCAAAGACCAACAGGGCTTGGCACACAAGAGAAACAAGTGTGTCCACTCATGATATTAGTTCAAGTGCATTGGAGGTGGAGTTTCGGGAACGGGATGAAGAGCGGCATGAAAATCTTGCCAAGATGATGACACAACTAGAATTGATGACCAAACACGTGATGGGAGCAGGGCCAAATGTGGTAAATGCCGTGGGAATGGAAGGTCCCTTACAATTTTAAGGAGAGTCGTCACCGTCATGATATGAAGAGGAATGCCAATATATGGGAACCAAATGGGAGGTCCTCAACCTGGCTTCAAATGAGCAAACCAAGGCCATGGCGCCCAAGATATGACAACCAAGTTTGGAGAAATCGTGAGCCATAAGGATGGACTGAAAGGTATAAAAGTTGGGGTAATAGAGAGCTAAACCAAGAGAGTAATCACTATCACTGGAGTTCGAACACATATGTTCCCCCTCCTAAGGATGGGAATCCCAAAAATCAGCTGGGTGTGAGTAGTGTGGGAAATTCAAAAATTGAAGAAATGTTATCTAGAGTACTAAAGAAGGTCGAGTCGACCAAGAGTGGGGTGAAAGAATTAAGAGGGGAGGTGTCTAACCTCGCCCAAACAGTGAGTTCACATTCCTTAGCTGATCTTGCTATTTTATTTTACTAAATCAATCAATACAATTCTCTGAAAATTTCAACTCCCCCAATTTCATTTGTTTTTATATTAAATCTATGTGGTGCAAGCTAACGTTAATATCTCAATCGACACTTAAAACTATCATTCCCTAGTCCTCGTGGGATTCGACCCCGACACTCGTCGGGTTACTTATTTTGATACTTCGGTCGTGTATATTCTTTGCATTAAGGATATATTTTGGACGTTATCAATGATCCATATTTGCAAATATGGGTCTACTTTTCTTACTTGATTTCATCTTGAAAGAGAAGAATTCAAGTATTGGGAGAGAATTTGATGGTGGGAATGGATATGATGTTGTGGAGTTGGGCTAGAAATAGCTAAATCCCATATTCATAATTATAATTAGTAGTTGATGACTAGAGATAGCTCAGCTAATAACCCAGACTCTGTTGGGCTAATTGAATTGTGTCTTGAGGTCCGAAAGAACTAAAAAAAAAGGCGTCCATGAGGTTGAAAAACATAGGGGGCCATCTCATCCCAAGTTATTTACACTTATTCGCATGATTTTATGAGTTAGCATATCCTTATTTGATTAGCACCCCATCTACACCACACCTCTAGTCTTCACTCATTATTGTCTATCAATTTTGGTTATTTTTCTATTTTGCATAGCTGGTTTAGAATCCACAATAGTTTTGACTCCATTCCCCCCCCCAAAAAAAAATTACTATTTTATTTCTCTTGATTGGTGCAAGTTAATTCAAATTTACCAAAACAAATCTTGCGCAAATCATTCACTAGAGTTTGTGGTATTCGCCCCCGACATCCATCGGGAATATTTATTTTTTGCAACAACCACGTACTATCTCTCATTAAGAGGGGTGTATTTTGGACATTGTCAATAGCGTTGTGACATTTTCACAAGAACCTGGTAAAAAGGATTGATGATTTAAAGAGGTAGGCTCTTTTAGAGAAGAGAATGAATGTAGCAACGAAAGCTAGAAGTTCTCTAGCTTCTTTTATTAAAGGAAAAGCTTACGATGATAAATCCAAAAAAAATTGACACTTACAAAAAGGTTAGAAGGATCTAGAGATAAGCTCAAAAAGACCTCTCAAAGGACTAGATTCTCAAGCATGCTAACATCTTCGCAATTAAAGGACAACAGTAGTAGAGGAAAATCTAAGAACAAAAGGGGAATAAAAGGGCTTGCCTTGCCACAACAATTATGACAAAAATATCTCTCTCTGCCTAAAGGAACCCAAGCCTATATGGGGTCTTACAACTCCTCTCTAATAAGAGGAAAGGGCTAATGTATGGGGAATCAAGAAAATGTGAATAGGCCTCAACACATGAAAAAGAAATGAGTAATAATTCCTCCTACTAAATGCCCATAAAGAGGGAGATCAAAACACACAAAATCAGATAATCCCACTCGCAAAAGATAGAGAGAATAGAGATCAATGCTCAAGTATATAGAAGAAGAAATCAGAAATTGAGTAGCACTACAAGAATCAGGATCTATCGGCCTAGGAACTATTTTTAGGAACTTGGTTGTATGAGAAGGCTAACAACGAAGGATTCTCTCTCTAAATGTGTTCACAAAAAGTCCATAAATCTCATAAATTTGGACTTATAGATTCTTTCTGAAGAATTGAAGAACAGAAGGGATGATCAAAAGAGCCTAATTATTGAGTTGCCAATATTCAAAAAATAAAGAAGAAAGGCTACTTAAAACAAACGGAGGTTTCATATAGGATAGATGTTGCAAACATAAGGAAAGAAAAATGAGCCAAATAAGGGTGCCCGAAAAATTTAATGGAAGTAGGTTCCAGGTTACTGTAGAACCAAAAGTACCTGGTTCTTGATTAATTAGGCACAAATAAAAGGATACAGAAGGAATCTTAGATCCTTCAAAGAAGTTAAGCCTTGAGTCCCTCGAGTGCACAAAGATAAATTGGAATTACGGATCAATTGTCCATATGATAAATACTCACATCCAATCCTATGGGTAGAAAGTTAATGAGACAAGAGAGAAGAGCTTCAAAAGATGATAGACACTCAACTCATGTTGATGGCTATAATTTTAAGAATGAAAACCCATGAGAAACTAGACAAAGGAACTAATTCTCTAAGAAGAAAATGATAGTGTGCAAAACAAGAAGAGAAGCAACAAAAAATAGCGTGCATGTAATGAAAACACAAAAATCACATGAGAGGTAGTTGAAGAGGAAGGATGGAAGATGAAAAAAAGGTGATCAAGAACACTCTTGACTACTCCAGAAAGTCATTTTCATAGAAGAGAACTAGTTGTGTTATCCTACTTTCAAAAATTATTAGTTGCGATGAACCTAATTCGTTGGACTAGTCAGGTATGGATATCCTTCCCGTACAGTTAAGTTGCATAAACTTTTACGCTGCTAAACTATTACACATGGTCCCTAAATATATTTTTACATTGTCCAAGTCACATATTATTAACCTTGTTGCCTCACCACCTACATAATTGACCACATCATACCTTCACCAAAAGTAAGCTCTGAAGACTCTTTCTTACCTATTTGTTATGAGCTTGAGTTTCCTAAAAATGTTGAAATCTCTAAAAATACTTTACTTTTTAGAATCATAATAAAATATACATAAAAGGGAGGCAGTGTCCCCGAAGGAATAAAAGGACTTTCAATAAGAAAGAGGCTTAGTAGTGTGAGGGGAAGATACTGATAAAATTGAGGGAGTTTGTGGATGTGGGACTCGAGTAAAAAATCAAAATCAATTGGTAAAAAACTTGCAAATTTATCATTTAATATTGTTAAAGAGCTGGAAAAAATATCTAAAGGGTTGATAAAGAATATTGTCCCATGATATAAGTCCTAACAATAGATGTGAATGGATGAAGCTAGAAGTGTGATGAAGAGCCTTTCATTAGTGTTTATCTGGGTAGAAAAAAAGTAGGTTCAAAGTGCATAGAAATAGAGTATCAAGGAGGTAAGGAAAATTCAAAAGCTTCCATTGCTTCCCTTGACAAAACATCCGGGAACTAGCTTAGGAAACCTTATTCTTTTAACAAAAAGAACCTATATTCGAGCCTCCCTTTTGAGTACCAAAACCATAGAAAATGTTACCATAACAATTTTGTAAGCTAATGTAATTATCTATTTGATTTGGTGCTTATGCACCATCTTCTATTTAGACTTGACGAGCTCTAGCATTGGAAATTGGCATTTTATGTTCCAAATGAATCCTAATTGGCACAGTTACTTTCTAATGAAGCCAAAAGGGGAAAGTTTTATAATTGTTCTATTTATAGGAAGATATTATTAATAGATCAACCCAATGTATTCATGTGCTATAGGATGAATTGTAAAGAGAAAGGTTCTTCTTTTTAAAGGAACCTGGTTTTGTAGAAAAGCGCTAGATGTTGAAGAAGATAGAATGTGCTAAGTTATTTGACATAACAAAAGAAGAATAAAGTTGCTACTGCACCTTATAGATCTAACTATAGATCTATTGAAGAAAAAAGCTATATTTGAATAACCTAGTCCCTACATATACATTGGAAAGATGTTTTTGAAGGGACATATGGGACAATGCTTCTCTAAGAACATATATGGTTATGAACATGTTCTCAAACCTAGTCATCTATAGGATTGCAATAAGTGGAAGGTAATCCCCTATAGTTGATTAATGAGAACCTTACTTAGTTAGTCAACCTAATCGTCTAATGGATTAAAATGAACGGAAAGTTAGTCCTTGTAGCAAATAAAGCTTACAAACCTTACTTGGTCATGCAAATCTAGCTATYTTGTACAAATAAGGAAGACTGAAATACCTAAAGCCTACCAATAAGGAAGCTTAAAAATCTTGCTGGGATTGGGGGTGAACTACTCCAAACTTACAAACCTTGTGTAGCAAGCTTTTTTGTGTCAACATGAAGCTATAAGTGTCATACAACAAAGGAGTTCGTTCTTATGAAAATTTCCAATGTAGAAGCCAAGCTTAAGGGAAAAGATGCACATCCAGTGCTTATGAAGATTAAAGATGCTATATGTGTATACATGAAAATAATTAAAGTGACATCCTTGTGATCCAGAAACTACAATCAGGTAGTATGTAACCGATGGTTAGAAGGATGGACCATTTTCTTAAATTACGGTCCACCAATCAGAAGATGATTCAAGGTCAAGGAACGTTATAAACCAGTTTACAAAGTAAAGGGAGAACCATCTTTTCAGAAGACAGTCTGTCTGTTGAACTATCAACTGATTTGGGGATGCTCCGTCCTTACATATCTGGGACCCTCCAAATTTAAATAGAATTAGGGTTTTAGAGACCTAGTATAAATAATATTTTTCATTCTTTTTCATATATAGAGTTTTAGATTGTGAAATAGATAGAAGTAGATAATCTTAGCTAGTTTTCCATTGAATTATATAGATTTGTAATTGATGTTTAGGATCAAGTTGCTCAATTCAAGTTTTCTTCTCTCATCATTGATTTTGTGAGTAATCAGAATATTTTATTACTTTCTTTCTTCTTCTTCTCTTGCTATGGGTAACTAAACCCAGATCTCGAGTTGTTAACCCAATGATTTTTATGAACCCTAATGATATCAATTGGGTGGAATCGATTATGGGCTTGAGAATATTTGATTGATCTGGGTTTATTGTCATGAGCCAAACCTACACCCGGATCATAGACACGGGGCAAAGAGCCCCAAGAAACCCCATGTCGACACATGGCATGAGCATACATCTAATCCAATCACATGAGTGGAAGACTTAAGATAATAGAAAGGAATAAATGGAAACCATGACATGAAATATAAAAGACGAGGATACACGATCCAAACATAACAGTTGAGTACTATATGTTGTCTGAAAAGCCTCTAGTCATAATAGATGGGTTGAAGGGATAAGAGCCAAACTAACCCCTAACATACTGAAACTAAAAGAATGATAAATTCTGAACATAAGGCTCTCGAAACATGAGGACTCACCAATGAGAACTGAGAGGTAAAAACAGGAGCAAGCTAGGAGCGAGGTTGAACCTGAGAAATGGGTCCTGTATCATGAAATGATACAACATAGAAAGTATGCGGTTAGTACGTGGTATGTACTGAGTATGTAAGGTAAGTAAAACGGACGTTTAAAGCATATATGAAATTCATAAATTATCATAATAGTAGGACGTCATGCTCATATAGTAAGTCATAATAACATATCATATGGCTCAAGGTTTTCAAAACATTCGTAACATAACATAACCGTAATCATAATAGAAGAGATTTACTTAACAAGACTTGAGCCAACATACATAATCATAATATGCATAAATCATGAGGAACAATGGGAGATTCTCTTAAGAAGGGCCCTCGTAAAATAAGCACCCACCAACTAATATTGAGAAGTGCTAACTCCAGAAGTCTGACTAGCGATGGGACTGAGTCTAGGTATCAGAGCCTGTATCATGAAATGATACAGCATAGAGTATGCGGTCAGTACGTGGAATGTATCAAGTATGCAAGGTAAGTAAAACCGCTAAGTAAAAATCATAAGTCATTCATATCATAAAACATAATCAAGATAAGATTCTGAGAATAGGGCTTGCATGCTATTTTATGAAGTCACGATCTGAGCATAACTGAACATCAGAATTGAATTGAATGACACAACTGAAAATTGATAATCATAATTAAAATAGAACATTAGGTCAAACCTGCTGAAAACATAATATCATGAATGATGTACATGCATAACTGAAATCATGAGGAACAATGGGAGACTCGTCATATAACCGATATTATCACGATAGAGCTTACATGGTCCCGCCTATCACACTCAAGTGGGCAGAGCCATCCAAAGATTTTCCAGGGCTAAGGACGCTACCATGATATCGATATCAAGCTGAAGGCCCCTTAGGGCCAGCGGAAGCTCACAAGGAGGTCGCAAATAATCTGAACATACCTACGTTGTTGCGTAGTTCTGAGGCATAGGGTTGACTGACACTTGGCCTACTCGGTGCTACACAAAACTCCAAAAAACATGCATATGCTCTCCATCGTTTTTCAACGAAGCTAACCATCATCTAGTGACAAAGCTGACTCATAACATGCATACACAAATATGAAATCATAACATGAGAAACTTTGTCTCAAGCCATATCACAGGCTAAAAATAATGGGGTTCTTGGTCCAAAACCATGTGATAAGCTAATTCATGAAATCATAAAACATACTTGATCATATAGGCTTGCCCAATACATAAACATGTTTGTAATCAACTTGATTCACTTTGAAAACATGAACATATACATGGGTATTTCGAATCATACTTTTTTCATAAATATCTCATCATGCTTGTACACATACTTCATAGATCTCAACTTTCATGGACTCTCATGGATGGGCATCATAGTTTAGAAAACTTGAAAAAATAATTTATAATTGAAAATATTGCAAAATCTACCCATTAATCATAATATATTATTTAAAACATGCTTAGATCTTACTCGTGATTGATACTTAGGAAATTCACACATTGGGTAAAAGCCCCATATAATCATCAACTAGAGCATCATTAATTGAGAGGGAATTAGACATGGGTGTGGAAAATTGCACCTATTCATTGCCTTACATACCTGAAGAGACCTGAATTCACCACTTCCTTGATTTCCCAAAGAGAATTGAGGAAGAACTTTGATGAAACTAGCCTTGATCAGCTCTCAACCTCTAAGCTTGCATGCATGAATTAGTATAGGCTTAGAATGACTTAACCCTTCTTAAAACACCCCATTCAGAGCTTAAAACGACGTAGTTTAGGCCTTAGGAACTTATGAATTACGGAAAAGCCCTCACTAAATTCGTAGGGAAAAACACACTGCCAGTCGCCCATGAGGGACTTAACAACCGTGCCTTGGACCATGACTCGTGGTCTGCCAGTCATCGCCTTCACCGGACTCCATCTTCACTGGTCACCATGAGGGACTGGATGGATCGTTACCAATGACAACGACTTGTGGTCACCAGTTGTTACCTACGCTGCCACATTTCCTCTGGGGGTCCCCACGGGGAACACCAAGACTCATGGTGTAACCGAAGAGTCATGGTGATGACCCGTTAGGTACACTATCGAATTTCCTTCATCCTTCAACAACCCTTGGCCGCGACTGACATGACGAGTCGTGATGCTGAACATGACTCGTGGTCACCAAAAAACCAACATTTCCAAGAATGTCCCAGCCTTTCCCCATGGGTCACTTAACGACTCATGGGGTTCCTGACGGTCACTGGACGACTCGTCCTTTGACCTGGTGCAACAATTTCTTTTTTGTCCATTTCAACTTTCGGGTTTGATCTTAGGGTTTTTGGGGTATTACAATATCTCCCCCTTGGAAAAATTCATCCTCGAATGTGGAAAAACATACTGTAACGTAGAGAATTGCAATCATCATACTCAAATACTGAAAATTCATGCTAAAAACTGACGGAGTGACTGACTCCGATGTGAACTACATGACTGAACTGAATTCCTGAATCATACATACATCCATTTACATGAAAGAAACTAGGATAAATGAGCTGAATATGAAACTGAAAATAGTATTAAGAAGGAAACTGATACCTCAAATTAAAACTTTGCCAGAAGGAAATAGATGCGGATATTTAGCCATCATATCTGCTTTGGCTTCCCAACCTCCTTCAACATGTTGATTCCTCCATAAAACCTTGACTGAAGCTACTTCTCTATTTCTTAGCTTACTAACCTGATGATCCAGTATTTCCAAAAGAACCTCCTCATAACTAAGGCTATCTTTCACACCGACACTGTCCACCAGAACAAACTAGAGTTGGATCACCCAAACACTTCTTTAAGAATGATACATGGAAAACTGGATGGACTGAAGCTAATTCTGAGGGCAACTCCAACTCATATGCTACCTTTCCAACCTGTTTCACAATCCGGTACGGGCCAACATATCGGGGACTAAGTTTCCCTTTCTTTTAGAACCTCATCACTCCTTTCATGGGGGACTCCTTTAGAAAAACCCAATCATCGACTTCAAACTCAAGTTCTCTCCTTCTCACATCCACATAGGAATTTTGGTGACTCCGAGCTGTTTTCAACCTGTCCCTTATAAGCTGAACCTTCTCCATAGTCTCATGGACTGAATCTGGACCTATCATCATAGATTCACCGACTTCAAACTAACCAATAGGTGATCTACACCTCCGCCCATAGAGAGCCTCAAACAGAGCCATCTGAATGCTGGAATGGTAGCTATTGTTATACGCAAACTCAATGAGAGGCAAATGATCATCCCAACTATCCTTGGAGTCAATCACACATGCTCTCAACATGTCCTCAAGAGTCTAAATAGTTTGCTCCGCCTGACCATCCATTTGCAGGTGAAACGTTGTGATAAGCTTGACCTGAGTACCAAGTCCCATTTGGAATGATCTCCAAAACTGGGAGGTAAACTGAGTACCCCTATATGATATGATGGACAATGGCACTCCATGCAACCGAACTAACTCTTGGATGTATAATTTAGCATAACCCTACGCTGAATAGGTTGTTTTGACTGGTATGAGCTATCCTAGTCAACCCATGCATAACAACCCAAATGGAGTCATATTATCGATGAGTGCAAGGCAACCCTATGATAAAGTCCATATTGATCTCCTCCCACTTCCAAGTAGGAATACTAATGTCTTGAAGTACACCTCCTGGTCTTTGGTGCTTAACCTTCACTTGCTAACAATTTGAACATTTAGCCACAAACTCCACTATGTCCTTCTTCATGCCATTCCACCAATAGACTTCCCGTAGGTCACGGTACATCTTGGTGGAACCTAGATTGATAGAATACCTGGAACAATGAGCCTCGTGCAACATCCGATCTCTCAAATCATCAACATTTGGTACACATAAACGACCCTGATATCGGAGCACACCATCTCCCCATTTGGAGAAGACTTCTACCTTCTGATTCTGAACAACTTCCTTTAACTTTACCAAAATAGGATCCTCGTCTTGCCTAGCCTTAACATCAGTCACCAAGGATGATTCTGACCCATTCTTCACATAGCACCACCATCGTTCCAGTCAACCAAACGAACTCGCAATCATGCAAACGAATGCACATCTTTCACAAGCTTCTTCCTTTCCTCATCTTAATTGGACACACTCTCCATAGAAAGCATACTAAGAGCATCTGCTACCACATTAGCCTTGCCGGGATGGTAAAGGAAACTCATTCCATAATCCTTGAGTAGCTCCAACCACCTTATTTGATTCATATTTATATCCTTTTGGGTAAACACATATTGTACGCTTTTGTGGTCTGTAAACACATCTACATGGACCCCATATAAATAGTGTCTCCAAATATTCAAGGTAAATACCACCGCCGCCAATTCAAGATCGTAAGTCGGATAATTCCTTTAATGAACCTTCAACTTCTTGGAAGCATATGTTATAACCTTGCAATGTTGAATCAATACACAACCAAGGCCAATCCTAGAAGAATCACAATATACCACATGCCTATCGGTACCCTCAGGTAGGGTTAACACCGGTGCTGAGGTGAGTCGAGTCTTTAACTCTTGGAAGCTTTTCTTACAAGACTCTGACCATTGGAACTTCACTTTCTTTTGGTCAACGGTGTTGCAATAGATGAAAAATCCTCGACAAATCTCCGATAGTACCCAGCTAAACCCAAGAAAATCCTGATATCGGAAGGATTCACCGATCTAGGCCAATTCTTCACTGCTTCTATCTTTTGAGAGTCCACCTGTACACCCTCACTTGAAACCACATGGCCAAAAAATGGTACCGAGATCAACCAAAACTCACATTTACTAAGTTTAGTATACAACTGATGATACTTCAAGGTCTGCAGCACCACCCTCAAGTGAGCGGCATGCTCCTCCTCGCTCCGAGAGTATATAAGGATGTCATCTATTAACACAATCACGAACATATCCAAGTATGGCTTGAACACCCTGTTCATCAAATCCATAATAGCTGCAGGGGAATTAATTAGTTCAAAGATATAACTACAAACTCATAATGACCATACCGATTACTGAAGGTTGTCTTCAAGATGTCACTCTCCCGAACCCTGAGTTGATGGTCTCCAGATCTGAGGTCTATCTTCAAAAAGAACTTAGCACCCTAAAGCTGGTCAAACAAATCATCAATCCTGGGGAGAGGATACCTGTTCTTGATGGTGACCTTGTTCAATCACCCATAATCAATGAACATAAGGAGAGAACAATCTTTTTTGCGGACAAAGAGAACTTGTGCACCCTACGAGGATTTACTCGATCTGATGAAACCCTTGTCCAAGAGGTCTTTCAACTGTTCAACTCCTTTAGCTCGGTTGGAGCCATTCTGTAAGGAGGAATAGATATAGGATGCGTATTGGGAAGAAGGTCAATAACAAAATAGATTTCCCTTTCGGGAAGGATTCTCGGTAAATCATCTGGAAAATCTTCTGGATATTCACACACTACTGGAACTGACTGGATAGTTAGGGTCTTGGATGTAACATCCTTAACCATAACTAGATGGTACACACAACCATTAGAAATCATCTTTTTGGCCTTAAGGTAGGAAATGAAATGACCTACAAGCACAGGTGAGCTACCCTTACACTCTAGGACTGGCTCACCCAAAAATCTAAACTTTACTGCACGGGTTCTACAATTAACTGAGGCATAGCATTCAAATAGCCAATCCATGCCAAGGATAAAATCAAAATCAGTCATGGTTAACTCTACTAAATCTGCTAAGGTGATTTTCTGAACGACTATTACATGGCAATTTCTATACACCCGTCTAGCTATAACTGAATCACCAACTAGAGTAGAGACTGAGAAGGGTTCTGATAAGATTTTGGGACTGACTCAAAAACTACTAGCAACATAAGGCGTCATAAAAGACAAAGTATCCCCTGGATCTAACAATGCATAAACATCGAGGTGGAATACTCGTAACATACCAGTGACTACATCTAGGGAGACCTCTTGCTCTTGACGGGATGCAATGGCATAAAATCAATTTTCGCGCTGTTTTCCACCTGTACTAGTAGATGCCCCCTACTGAGCTGGGTGTGCTAGTGGGTCTGCTAAACTGGAAGATGGGCCTCGTCCCCTATCATGACCCTATCTAGTTGCAGGGCAATCTCTAAGCATATGTTCGGGCTTCCCACATCTGAAGCAAGCACCTAAACCTGATAAGCACTGTCCCACGTGTCTTTGGCCACATTTTCTACACTTAAGAGTGCTGGTCTCTACGGGCCTGCTACTCTGACCCTTCAAGCCTAATGCTCGTCCCCTCTGATCACACCTGGATCTGGATGGCACACTCATAGCCGAAGGCGCTGAGGATGGAGATATCTGATGAGACTACTAACGGTGCCCATTAGGCCTCTGCTAGGAGAATCCGAAGCTATCGGTCCAGGACCTCTTTGCCTCCCTCTCCCGCTCACTTATATGTATTGCCTCCATCCGCCGGGCGTACGGGACTATACTAGCAAAGTCAATGTCCTGGTGAAGCATCGCGGTTCGGCAATCCTTGACTAGGTAGTTTGCTACCCAATGCACGAACTGGCTCACTCGAGCTCTCTAATCCACAACCATCTCAGGTGCATACTTGGATAGACGAGTGAACTCCAAGGCATACTCCTGAACTGTCATCTTCCCTGTCTTTAAATTCACAAACTCGGCCGTTTTGATCTCCTTCATCTCTCGAGGGAAGAACCGATCCATAAAAGTGGCATGAAACTCATCCCAACTGATAGGTGATGCTCCA